>JARBWK010000020.1:9679273-9729861 GCA_030556195.1 Anolis apletophallus
GAGAGAGAGAGAGAGAGAGAGGACTGTGCCCCCTTAAAGGAAATATATTATCTAAGAAATGATTATGGAACACTAATAGATGGAAAGTATTGAACTCTGTGTGTGTGTGTGTGTGTATGTGTGTGTGTATGTATGTATACAAAGCCGCTCTGAGTCCCCTTCGGGGTGAGATGGGCAGCATATAAATGTCGTAAATAAATAAAATAAAAATGAATGTTGAAATTGGCCACGTTCATTAGCATTGAATGGCCTTGCAGCTTCAAAGCCTGGCTAATTGCTGCCGGGGGGGGGGGGACTTTTGTTCGGAGGTGTTAGCTGGCCCTGATTGATTAGGGGTGAGAAGGGTGGCATATAAATGCCGCAAATAAATAAATAAATAAATAATATATACACACACATAAACAAATATATACACACACAAAACACATATACACAGGCTGGGTCACAGCAACACGTGTAAGGGGATAGCTAGTGTGTGTATACATACACACACACACACACACATATACATATAAGTAGACTGTGCCCCCTTAAAGGAAATATATTATCTAAGAAATGATTATGGAACACTAATAGATGGAAAGTATTGAACTGTACGCAACGAACACTTGCAAATGTATATCTATTTGAATAAATTTGAATAAATAAATAAATAAACAATTTTAAAAAGATAAAACCATCAAGGGTGGCTAGGCTGCCACGATTCCATAGCACTGAGTGTAGGGCTCCCCTTGGAGCAGGTGAATGTCAGGGCCTCTCCCGGCCCCCCAAAAGCGGCCCTTGGCCCACACAGCCACCCACCTGAAGGCGTTCTCAGCCTGGATGGGCCCCTCTCCTCCAGGCCTAGCGCAGCAGGCGGGAGATGCTCCTGTCTCGGCGCAGAGGACTGGCCCAGGCTCTCCCATGCAGCGTGAGAGAGAGCCGGGAGTGTGTCACACACCAGACACCTGGCTCCTCCTTCTCCTCCTCCTTCCCCCAATCCCTCCACTTCTCAGGCCCAGAGGAAAAGGAGAGGCACCCAAAGGATCCTCCTCCTTTCCCTTTCCTTCTTTCCCTCCTTCCCTGTCTCTTGCCCCCACTCTGCATGCAGCATCACCCACCACAGTGCTGGTGGTGTGATGGAAGAGGTTACTCCCGGTCAGTCCCCTTTGACCCCACTTCCCAGTCTGGAATGCCTGCTCTTCATTGGAGGCTGGCACTCACACCAATGTGTGGGTGTCACCAATCCGAGGAGGAGGCAGGAGGAGCCAATGGAGGTGGCCTGAGTGGCTCACGGCGCTTCCTGATTGGCTCCCAGGGTGCAGGGCAAATTCCCAGCACTAGAACTGTGTCTTAAGAGCTTTCTTGAGAGGCTTGGCTGGATCTTACAATTTAGAATTAGTGCCATTTGGCACTACTTGAACTGCTTCAGAAACTGCAAGTCGCTTCTGGTGTGAGACAATCAGCTGTCTGCAAGGACGTTGCCCAAGGGGACCTTGCCCGGATGTTTCACCATCTTTGTGGGAGGCTTTTCTCATGTCCCCACATGGGAAGCTGGAGCTAACAAAGGGAGCTCATCTGCATTCTCCCTGGATTCGAACCTCCGACCTGTCAGTCTTCAGTCCTGCCAGCACAAGAGTTTAAACCATTGTGCCACCAAAGCGATGAAACCCTGGGATGTGTAGTTTGGTGAGATACCAACTCCCTTTAATAATAATAATAATAATAATAATAATAATCTCTCGGCATTACTTTGCGAATGAAGATTCTTAAGAAGGACTCATCCCACGCTTTCTACAAGCGCGTTGATGACTAAAAAGGCCAATCTGAGATAGGCAAGTCCGGTTGCAGAAACCACAGCAGAAAAAGCCTCCTTGGGTGATGTTGTTTCCAAGTTGCCGTTCTTTCTGCGTTGTCGAGACCAGTTCGGGGGGGCTTCTTGAAAGAGGCCACAGCATTGTGGATAGTGCATCTCCATGCCTCCCGATGTGAGGCCAGGGTGGACCATTGTTGGTGATCAATCTGGCCGAGCCTGAGATGTTGTTTCAGGGAGTCCCTATATCTCTTTTGGGGGGCGCCTCTCTTGCGCTGACCCGTGGCGAGTTCACAGTAAAGTAGTATCTTTGGGAGGCGGTGGTCCTCCATCCTAGAGATGTGCCCTGTCCAGCGCAGCTGTGTTCTCAATAGCATGGCCTCAACGCTGGTGATCCCTGCTTGCTCAAGGAAAGCAACATTCGTCACATAGTCGGTCCAGTGTATATTTAGGATTGTGCGAAGACAGCGCTGATGAAAGCGTTCGAGGAGTCGTAGGTGTTGGCGATAGGTGACCCATGTTTCAGACCCAGAGGAGAACAGACAGTACGATAGCTCTGTACACACTGATTTTGGTGCTTTGCCTCAGGTGCTTGTTGCTCCAGACTCTTTTGTGAAGCCTTCCGAATGCACTCTATGCCTTGGCTAATCTGTGATCGATCTCTTTATCAATCTTGGCGTCTGAAGAGATGATGTTTCCCAGGGAGGTGAACTGCTGAACGAACTTAAGCACAGACTTGCCTATGCTGACGTGGGGATGATGGTGTTCTTCCTGTGGTGCGGGCTGGTAGAGGACTTCCCTTTTCTTCAGGCTGACTTCCAGCCCAAACAGCTCTGCAGCTGTTGCAAAGCAGAATGTGAGGCGCTGCAGGGCTGCTTCTGAATGGGCGACAAGGGCAGCATCGTTGGCAAAAAGCAGCTCACGGACTAGATCGTTTAGAGTCTTAGTGCGAGCCCTCAGACGGCTTAAGTTGAACAAGTACCATCAGTACAATAGCGAGTGTGTGTGTGTGTGTGTGTGTGTGTATCAACAACAATAAATCTTTAGTTGTCAAAAGCTTTCATGGCCGGAATCACTTGGTTGCTGTGAGTTTTCCGGGCTGCCTGGCCAAGTTCCAGAAGCATGTTGTGGGGTCTGTTGGAAACTAGGTAAGTGGGGTTTATATATCTCAGGAATGCCCAAGGTTCGAGAAAGAACTTGTCTGTTGGAATTGGCCACCTTGACTACCACTGAATGCCCTTGCAGGTCCAAAGCCTCTATGTGGGGTTGTCTATGAAGACTGCCCAGAAGCTGCAATTAGTCCAGCGCGCAGCAGCCAGACTACTAACGGCAGCGGGGCACAGGGAGCGCACAACTCCCCTGTTGCTCCAGCTCCACTGGCTGCCAATGTAGGTGTTGACCTACAAAACCCTATACGGTTCTGGCCCAGTTTACCTGTCCGAACGTATTCGCCCCTATGAACCGTCAAGAGTGTTAAGATCGTCTGGAGGGGCCCTGCTCTCGGTCCCACCACCTTCGCAGGCTCATCTGGTGGGGACGAGGGACAGGGCCTTTTCTGTGGTGGCCCCCCAGCTGTGGAATTCCCTCCCAAATGAAATCAGATCCGTGCCCTCCCTCCTGACAAAGCGGGTGAAAACGTGGCTGTGCAATGAGGCCTTCGCAGAATGAAGGAGGAGAACGTGAAGTGACTAAAATCGCTAACCACTAGATACGGGCCGAATATACGGATTGAGTTGGACTCGATTTTACCAAGGACAAGCCACGAGAGTCAAGACAAAGACCCACGCAGAGGGAAAGTGTTCTTACAAGACATCAAGGGATCCACTGACTGCATAGGAAGGCTGAGGAAGAAATATTTAAAAGGTGCTTCCTGAAAAAGTCGGGACTTTTTATCTCATTTGTTGTCATTGGCTTTGGTTTCATGGTCTCTTTCCAGCCAAAGGACGGCGTGATGTCATTGCTTGCTTTCTGTGGGGTGATCTGTAGTTTGGATACAAGCTGACCTAAAACCAAACATGAAATAGCCTTGCCCTTTTGACTATGCGCCTTGCAAACGATTAAAGAACCTCCCTCAGGAGCATGATGCTCCGTGCAAACATAAACATGTATAGTTTCATACATAAAATTACATCGTCAAAGTAGTTCATTGTCCGGGCCCAAAATTATTTACAATATTGGACATAAAATAACCTTTAGGATATTTATTTACATATATAAAGTGCCTACGGGTACCATCCAGAATTTTAGTAGTCGTAGTAGTAATACATGCTTACTTGCGCGATCCTTCATTGTCCGAGTATGATGGCCCTCCAAGCATAGTGTCCTGGCGGTGAGTGTAGCGCCCTATTCTTCATCCGCATGTTCTTCCACAGGGACAACATTGGTTTCCGAGTGGAAGGCGATCCTGGTCACTGTTGCCTTATGCAACAGTTTCAGACCCATAGAGGAGAATAGACAGTACGATAGCTCTGTACACACTGATTTTGGTGCTTTGCCTCAGGTGCTTGTTGCTCCAGACTCTTTTGTGAAGCCTTCCGAATGCACTCTATGCCTTTGCAAATCTGTGATTTATCTCTTTGTCAATCTTGGCGTCTGAAGAGATGATGCTTCCCAGGTAGGTGAACTGCTGAACGGACTTAAGCACAGATGTGCCTATGCTGATGTGGGGATGATGGTGTTCTTCCTGTGGTGCGGGCTGGTAGAGGACTTCCGTTTTCTTCAGGCTGGCTTCCAGCCCAAACAGCTCTGCAGCTGTTGCAAAGCAGGACGTGAGGCGCTGCAGGGCTGCTTCTGAATGGGCGACAAGGGCAGCATCGCCAGCAAAAAGCAGCTCACGGACTAGATAGTTTAGAGCCGTTGGCGGGGTATAAATAAAGTTTATTATTATTATTGTTATTATTAAAAATTGACTTATGCAATGCAGTATTTTTCATTCTGAATGGCAGTCCCTCTTCAAGACTTCAGGCAAGAGACATACCTAGATATGCCAAAAATTGGGACCGTTTGCTAACCAAACAGATAAGCTTCCAAGAGGCATTAGCCTTTTCCCCATCACCAAGCTCTTTGCCATATTAACTATTACTAAACTCAGAAGCTTCCAAGTTCTTGCCTAACAGGGTTGGGACAAATAACAGATTACCATCCCGCATTGTTTCAACGCAGTCCTTAAGCTACTTAAAATAGCGATTGCGTACAGGACTCCCAATGAGAACAACTGGATTTACAAGACCAAGGTGGTTCTCGGCCAAAGTATCTCAAGGGCTGATGTTGAGATAAAGATTTTAAATATACGAGGAAGGGTTTGTCAGCTGTACCACTTTGGACAGGAAGCAGTGGGTGCCTGTTATCATCACAAGTCCGGCTGCTAAGCTGGAAATTGGGAGAGGTCTCCTGTACCTTGAATGGTTGTGTCAAACCATTGTTATCTTACTGCCAGACAGATAATCATTAACATCTTTATACATGACTTAGATCAGTGTTTCTCAACCAGTGTGCCGGGGCACACTAGTGTGCCATGAGCAATCATCAGGTGTGCCGTGGGAAATTGGAACCTCCCGAGGGGGAGTCTAGTGTCTTGAATTATAAAAACCCTAAGAAAGCCGATAAAGGCACAAAATTACAAAGGCCCCTCCCCACCCGTTGTCTACTTGGTCTCTCCCTCTCCATGCATTGGGAAGGCACGCCTCCCTTTCCCCAAGTAGAGACCTCCTCTTGCCTCCTGTTCTGTGTGGGAAGTTTGGCCCAGTTCTATCAATGGTGAGGTTCAGAATGCTCTTTGATTGTAGGGGAACTATAAATCCCAGCAAATACAACTCCTAAATGTCAAAGTCTATTTCCCCCGAACTCCATCTGCATTCATATTTGGGCATATTGAGTATTCATGCCAAGTTTGGTCCTGATCCAACATTGTTTGAGTCCACAGTGCTCTCTGGATATAGGTGAACTACAACTCCAAAACTCAAGTACAATGCCCACCAAACTCTTATAGCATTTTTTCTTGGTTATGGGAGTTCTGTGTGGGAAGTTTGTCTCTTTCTGCCATTCCTGCCATGCCTGTTTTAGGGACCTTAAAGTGGTGAGCCTCCTTCCAACATTGTGATTCTGGTTAGAAAACAAAAAAAACAACATAACTCAAGGTCCAAACTCAAGGTCAATTCCCAAACAAACCCTTTCAGTACTTTCTGTTGACCGGCAAACAGAAAGTTCAATATAAAACATCAATTTTGGCAATCAATACATCCATTGTTGCAAGAGTTCAGGATGTTCTTTGGTTGTGTGTTAACTATAAATCCCAGAAACTGAGGGGGCGGATCTAATTTAATTTGGGGGGGAATTCCACAGCCAGGGGCCACCACAGAGAAGGCCCTGTCCCTCGTCCGCACCAGACGCGCCTGCGAAGGTGGTGGGACCGAGAGCAGGGCCTCTCCAGACAATCCTAGCACTCTTGACGGTTCATAGGGGAGAATTTGTTGGGACAGGTAAACTGGGCTCATCCATGCTCTCCCCGGATTCAAACCTCCAATCTGTCGGTCTTCAGTCCTGCCAGCACACTGCGCCACCATGCAAAGTACTACATCTAGGCAGGAAAAATGTCATGTACAAATACAAGGTGGGAGATATGTAACTTGCTTGAAAGCGGTCCAGGCGAAAGGGATTGAGAACTCTTAGTAGACCATGAACTAAACATGGTCTTTCGACTCTCAATATTTTTTTTAATTTATCGTGTCAGAAGCAAAGTGTGAATACAATTATAATGAATTAAAAAAACAGAAACAAAGTGAAAAAATTGGCATTGTGCTAAATTTCATTTGACCGGAAACAAGCCACTTGGAGTGCCTCTAGTGCAGGGGTGGGCAATTATATTTTCCAAGGGGCCACACGAGAGGCAAAAAATATTATGGAAGGCCGCACCCAAAGGCTGAACTACATTCTAATCTACATTATTTATTTATTTACTATATTTACTATATATTACACATCATTAATATTAACATATTAATAGATCAAGAAATATTCATATATTATTAGTATTAATATCATAATTATATTATAGTATATATATAGACTTTATAATATATTGAAATTATAATATAATATTACATTATATTATTTATTATATTATTATACTATTATTATAAAATTAGTATAAAATAATAATAAAAACCACTAAAATAAAATGAAATGAAATTCAAGAAGACAAGGTGTGAACCAAGATGGAGGCTGACATCCTCAAGAGAGGAAGGATCCCAAGATGGAATGGCCCAATGGACCCAGCCCAGAGGATGACAAAGCGGACCCAGCCGCCGCCGCAGAGCAGCAGATGATCAGAGGCAGACGATCGGCCGATCGCCCTGCCATGGAGAGCCTGCCATCCCTGGCGACCCAGAAGACAATCAGCTGCCACAGGTCGCCGACTGCATCCGCTGCAGGCCCGGATCGCCTCCCGGGATGGCAGGCACACCAAAGCCGCCGCTTCTCCGATCGTTCTCCGGAGCGGCGGCCCTTCCTCTTGCAGAAATGGCCTTGCCCCCGACGCCCTTCTCCCCGGGCCGGTCAGAATCAGCCGGTGGGCCACATTTGGCCCGCCGGCCGTAAGATGGCCAGCTCTGCTTTAGATGGATTAGGAATCAGCTGGATTTTCCAGCAATAGGCAGTAAGAACACCTACAGCTTGAGAGAGATTAAGCAGTGATGGCACAATCGTCAGCATAGTTAAAATTATCTGTCCCTTCTGGCAGTGGCAGGTCATTTGTGTAAATCAGTGTTTCCCAACCTTTTTTGAGCCGCAGCACACTTTTTACATTCGCAAAATCCTGGGGCACACCACCAACCAAAATGACACAAAATGACACTCTAACACAGTCATACATATAGTTAATATGTTTTTAAATGTATTTATACACTCAGTGTAAAACCTGGGCCTGTTTCGATGAACACAACATAGATATCCTGGCAGCAGGAATGGCAGAAAGACACAAACTTCCCACACAGAACTCCCATAACCAAGAGAAAATGCTATAAGAGTTTGGTGGGCATTGACCTTGAGTTTTGGAGTTGTAGTTCACCTATATCAAGAGAGCACTGTGGACTCAAACAATGTTGGATCAGGACCAAACTTGGCATGAATACTCAATATGCCCAAATATGAATGCAGATGGAGTTCAGAGGAAATAGACCTTGACATTTGGGAGTTGTAGTTGCTGGGATTTATAGTTCCCCTACAATCAAAGAGCATTCTGAATCCCACCAATGATAGAACTGGGCCAAACTTCCCATACAGAACCCCCAGGAGGCAAGAGGAGGTCTCTACTTGGGGAAAGGGAGGCGGGCCTTCCCAATGCATGGAGTGGGAGAGACCAAGTAGACCAGTGTTTCCCAACCTTTTTTGAGCCGTGGCACACTTTTGACATTAAAAAAATCCAGGGGCACACCACCAACCAAAATGACACAAAATGACACTTTAACACAGTAAAGAACGGCTGGGGGGGTGGCCTGCTTGGAGCAGCTGGTGGGAGTGCCGAAGCTGGGGAGGGGGCGGAGCCATGCCGCGCCATGCCCCGCCCCCTCCCCCCAGCTTCAGCTCTCCCAGCAGCTGCTCCAGCCTTGAGGGGGAAGTGCCAAGCCAGCGATGGCAGAGCCAACACAATGTTGGCTTGGCACTGGCCCCTCAAGGCTGGAGCAGCTGCTGGGAGTGCCAAAGCCAGGGGGAGGAGGTGGAGCCAGGCCACGCCATGCCCCGCCCCCTCCCCCAGCTTCAGCTCTCCCACAGAGGAGGAACATGAGCGGTGGGCGGGCTTCAGTGGGCGGGGCTCCTCCTCCATGCAGCTTCAGCGAGCGATGGGCGAGAGTCATGGCAGGAGTCATGGCGGATTAGAGGCTGGCTGGGGAAACAGCCAAAGGAGGCAGCGCCCCAGCCCCTTCTTCTTTTTTCTTCGCCACCACCCGGCCCTTCCTCCTCCTCCCCAAAGCAGCAGGAGTTCCGTCACAGCAGGAGGTCTGTCACGGCACACTAGTGTGCCACGGCACACTGGTTGAGAAACACTGAAGTAGACAACGGGTGGGGAGGGGGGGTGTTTGTAATTTTGTGCCTTTATCGAGGTAGGTTTCTTAGGGTTTTTATACTTCAACACACTAGATTCCCCCCCCCCCACCTTCCTGGAGGTTCCAATTTCCCACGGCACACCTGATGATCGCTCACAGCGCACTAGTGTGCCCCGGCACACTGGTTGAGAAACACTGCTGTAAATGTTAAACAATGTTAAATATTGGAATAAAGCAGGTCTGGGCAAACATTTTGATATAAAGCAAACCTGGGAAAACGTTGACCCTCCCTCCAGGTGTTTTGGACTTCATCTCCCACAATTCCTAACAATCTACCGGCTGTTTGTCCAGGCCTGGTATAAAGCAGCATCCTAATATTTCCAATAAACGTACCTCTCATATAGTTGGAGGGTTCAGTTTTTTTGTCTGGTTGTTCTGCCAAAGGCCTTGTTTTTCGTTCTACCCTCCTTTCCTCCTCGCCAGAGGTCGAACAAAATATCCTCCATCATCTGAAATCATTGTCAATTTTTAAAATAAAAACACATTCTGGGGATGCTCACACTGGAGGGTTGTTTTTAAAAAAAATGTATTATTTACATTAACAGCATTCAGTGTAAACAATATACAAAATAGTGAACATTTCACAAACACTTAAACCCATAGCCAAGGCCTGAAAATGACTATTTTCATGGCCATACATATATGAATAAACAAATGCACACTGTTTAATAATCGTAGCAGATATCCTCCTTTCTGATCATTTGGCTACACTTCTCTACTAAACACATAAAATACTGACACATAAAATTCAATAATTGTAAATTGATAGGATTTATTTAGCACAGCGGTAAGGGCCGGAGAGATAGTACAGGGGTAACATAGCTGTGCTTGCAATCTGAAGGTTGCAAGTTCGATAATTAGTATTATAGAATATATTGTACTATATTATATATGTAAATATTATATATATAAAATTATATATATTATATATTAATATATTAATATTTATAAATAATAATAAATATACTATTAGTATTATAGAATATATTGTACTATATAAAATATATATTATATTATTAGTAATATTACCCACAATATATAATATACAATTATCTTATTATATATACTATTATATTGTACTATATTAGTATACCAGAATATATATAATACACTACCAGTATATTATACTATTTATTATTATACTATAAATAATAATCATCATCATAAATACACCATTAGTATTATAGAATATATTGTACTATATAATATAATATATTAATATTATATATATATATTATATATTAATATTAATATTAATAAATAATAAATATACTAGTATTATAGAATGTATTGTACTATAGGTATATTATAATATATAATTATATATATAATATATAATATAGTATGTATATTAATATTTATAAACAATAATAATCATAAATATACTATTAGTATTATAGAATATATTGTACTATGTATGTATATTAATATTATATATATTAATATAATACATATTATAATATATAATTATATATATTATAAGATATTAATATTAATAAATAATAATAAATATACTATTAGTATTATAGAATATATTGTACTATATATGTATAGTAATATTTTATATATTCATATAATATATATTATAATATATTATATATTATAATATATTATATTAATATATAAATATTTTATATATTAATATATAATATATTATAATATATTATATATTAATATTAATAAATAATAATAAATATACTATTAGTATTATAGAATATATTGTATTTATATATATATTATATATGTATATAAATATTGTATATATTAATATAATATATTATAATATATTATATATTAATATTAATAAATAATAAATATAGTATTAGTATTATAGAATATATTGTACTATATAATATATATATATATTTTATATATTATATTATATATTAATATTAATAAATAATAAATATACTATTAGTATTATAGAATATATTGTACTATATACCATAATATATATATTACAACATTATTAGTATTATATCCATTAGTATTATTATATTACAATGTTATCACAATCTTGAGGAGAAAGGGTGTGAGCCAAAGTTTCCCTCAGGTTTGGGGGTTTTTTTGGTCTTGAGGCCTGGAACACGTGACTCAGGCCAAGCCAGGCAGGAGCAACTCGGAGAGCGCATGCGCAGTGTGAACACAACCATAGAACCCTCCGCCGGGCCGAAGCGCACGCTTTTCGGAAGAGAGGCAACGCGCATGCGCAGAAGGCGGTCCCCAAATAGATCTCAAAGCAGGGCCGTAATTTTTCCCGGGGAAGGAAGCCTGGCACTTTTTTTGCAGGCTCAAGCTCTTTGGCGGCGAGTGGGGAAGCCAAGCCAGGTAAAGGCCGAGAGATGGCGGAGGGATTATAAAATAGTACGCTCGGTGATGCAGCCTTGGGAACTCAATAGGGGAGGGAAAAAAGGATGGGAGGGGGAGTGAGGGAAAGGAGAGCGCGCATGCGCAAACGCGTTCTGGCAAAGGACTTGAGGAACGCCTCTCATTGGCCGATTCGGGAATGGGCGGGGCTATGACCTAGCAGGCTTTGGGAATTCTGATAGAGAAACTTTCCTGGCTCCCTGGCCAGTTCGGAAGTGGGCGGGGCTATGACTTAGAAGGCGTGGCTTCTGATAAAGGGGCGGGGCCTTTTTTCAATATTTTCTTAAAGGGGAAGTAATATTTTTTTCTGACCAGGTGGATTTTGAGCCAGCAGGGTAATAACTGTTAGCAAGTGCTATTAATTAAATATAAAGTTATCTTGGTATCTATATATTTATGCTTAATTGCAGGACTTTTCTAATCTCACTAATAATTTTATATAGAACTTATGATATAGTATAATATATTATATAATACTAATATTACAATATACTGGGAGTGTGTTATATATATTGTGGTATCTCTTGGCATTACTTTGCGAACGAAGATTCTTAGGAAGGACTCATCCCACGCTTTTTACAAGCGCGTTGATGGCTAAAAAGGCCAATCTGAGATAGGCAAGTCCGGTTGCAGAAAGCACGGCAGAAAGTCTCCTTGGGAGATGTCGTTTCCAAGTTGCGGTTCCTCCTGCGTTGTCGTTTCTCTTCGAGACCCGTTCGCTGTGTCTTCTCATTGTGGATTGTGCGTCTCCACGCCTCCCGATGTGAGGCCAGGGTGGACCGTTGTTGGTGATCAATCTGGCCGAGCCTAAGATGTTGTTTCAGAGAGTCCACATATCTCTTTTTGGGGGCGCCTCTCTCGCGAGTTCACCGTAGAGTAGTATTTTTGGGAGGCGGTGGTCCTCCATCCTAGAGACGTGCCCTGCCCAGCGCAGCTGTGTTCGCACTAGCATGGCCTCAACGCTGGTGACCCCTGCTTGCTCAAGGACAGCAACATTCGTCACATAGTCGGTCCAGTGTATATTTAGGATTGTGCGAAGACAGCGCTGATGAAAGCGTTCGAGGAGTCGTAGATGTTGGCGATAGGTGACCCATGTTTCAGACCCATAGAGGAGAATAGACAGTACGATAGCTCTGTACACACTGATTTTGGTGCTTTGCCTCAGGTGCTTGTTGCTCCAGACTCTTTTGTGAAGCCTTCCGAATGCACTATATGCCTTTGCTAGTCTGTGATCTATCTCTTTATCAATCTTGGCGTCTGAAGAGATTATGCTTCCCAGGGAGGTGAACTGCTGAACGAACTTAAGCACAGATGTGCCTATGCTGACGTGGGGATGATGGTGTTCTTCCTGTGGTGCGGGCTGGTAGAGGACTTCTGTTTTCTTCAGGCTGACTTCCAGCCCAAACAGCTCTGCAGCTGTTGCAAAGCAGGACGTGAGGCGCTGCAGGGCTGCTTCTGAATGGGCGACAAGGGCAGCATCGTCAGCAAAAAGCAGCTCACGGACTAGATAGTTTAGAGTCTTAGTGCGAGCCCTCAGACGGCTTAAGTTGACCAAGCTACCATCAGTACGATAGCGTATATATAGGCCATCTTCTTCTTCGAGTTCTGCCGTAGCCCTTTGGAGCATCAGACTGAAGAAGAATGTAAATAGGGTTGGTGCAAGAACACAACCTTGTTTCACTCCTTCCTTCCTTCATTCCTTCCTTCTTTTCCTCCTAATAATAATAATAATTATTATTATTAGTTATAGTAATATTACAATATACTGGTAGTGTGTTATATATATTGTGGTATAATCTTATATATTAAACATAACATTATCTTGATATCTATATATGCTTAATTACAGGACTTTTCTAATATCACTAATAATTATATATACAAGTTGGGGGAGAAGGAAGAGAAGAAGACGAGAAGGAAGGAAGGAGAGAAAGAAGGAAGGAAGGAAAGAGGGAGGGAAGGAAGAAAGGAAGGAGAGAGATAGAAGAGAAGGAGGGAAAGGGAGGGAAGGAAGGAGGAAAAGAAGGAAGGAAGGAAGGAAAGAAAAAAGAGAAGGAAGGAAGAAAAGAGGGAGGGAAGGAAGGAGAGAAAGAAAGAAGAGAAGGAAGGAAAGAGGGAGGGAGGGAAGGAAGGAGAGAAAGAAAGAGAAGGAAGGAAGAAAAGAGGAAGGAGAGAAAGAAAGAAGAGAAGGAAGAAAAGAGGGAGGGAAGGAAGGAGAGAAATAAAAAAGAAGGAAGGAAAGAGAGGGAAGGAAAGAAAGAACGAAAAAAGGAGGGAAGGAAGGAGAGAAAGAAGGAGGGAGGGAAGGAAGGAAGGAAAGAAGGAAGGAAGAAAAGAGGGAGGGAAGGAAGGAAAGAAAGAAAAAAGGAAGAAAGGAAGGAGAAAAAGAGAAAGAAGGAAAGAAAGAGGGAGGGAATGAAAGAAGGAAGGAAGGGAAGAGGGAGGGAGGGAAGGAGAGAAAGAAAGAAGGAAGGAAAGAGGGAGGGAGGGAAGGAGAGAAAGAAGAGAAGGAAGGAAAGAGGGAGGGAGGGAAGGAGAGAAAGAAAGAGAAGGAAGGAAGAAAAGAGGAAGGAGAGAAAGAAAGAAGAGAAGGAAGAAAAGAGGGAGGGAAGGAGAGAAATAAAAAAGGAAGGAAAGAGAGAGGGAAGGAAAGAAAGAAAGAAAAAAGGAGGGAAGGAAGGAGAGAAAGAAGGAAGGAGGGAGGGAAGGAAGGAAGGAAGGAAGGAAGAAAAGAGGGAGGGAAGGAATGAAAGAAAGAAAAAAGAAGGAAGGAAGGAAAGAAAAAAGAGAAGGAAGGAAAGAAAGAGGGAGGGAAGGAAGGAAAGAAGGAAGGAAGGAAAGAGGGAGGGAGGGAAGAGAAAGAAAGAAGGAAGGAAGGAAAGAGGGAGGGAAGGAAGGAAAGAATGAAAGAAGGAAGGCAGGAAGGAAAGAGGGAGGGAAGGAGAGAAAGAAAAAAGAAGGAAGGAAGGAAAGGGAGGGAAGGAGAGAAAGAAAGAAGAGAAGGAGAGAAAGAAAAAGGAAGGAAAGCGGGAGGGAGAGAAAGAAAAAAGAGAAAGGGGGGGGAGGGAGGCTGGCCACAGCAACGTGTGGCGGGTACAGGCCAACAAGTGACCATCACTCATAAAAACACTGAAAAACACAGCAAAAGAGACTTAAAAAGCCAAAATATAACAAATACATTACAACACATGTACAAACACACACACACACATTTATGCAAACACACATATATACAAATATATACACACACGAAGCACCTACGCAGACTGGGCCACAGCAACACGGGGCAGGAAACGGCTGGTCAATCAATAAATCTCTAATATCTTTTTTTCCCCAGAGGAGCCGTTACTCCAAAAGGCTTCGTTCGAGCCCTTCATTGCCTCGAAGGAAGACATGGATCACCTCTCCCCATTCAGCAGTAAGTGTTTCCCTTAAAATACAAAGAAAGGAATGGCAAAACCACATATATACACAACACACACACACATATACACATATATACACACACAAAAGACACACAGACTGCGCCACAGCACGTAGGCGCAAAACCACATATATACACGAACACACATATATACACATACACACACAAAACACATATACACAAACTGGGCCACAGCAACGCGTGGCAGGGGACGGCTAGTATCAGTATAAGATGAGGATACTAAAGGTAGGTAAAGGTTTCCCCCTGACATTAAGTCCAGTCGTGTCCGACTCTGGGGGTTTGGTGCTCATCTCCATTTCAAAGGCGAAGAGCCGGCGTTGTCCGTAGACACCTCCAAAGTCATGTGATTGCATGGAGTGCCGTTACCTTTCTGCCCGGGGCGGTACCTATTGATCTACTCACATTTGCATGTTTTCGAACTGCTAGGTTGGCAGAAGCTGGGGCTGACAGCGGGAGCTCCCCCCACTCTCCTGATTTGAACAATATAATACTACTAATAATATGATATTATATATCATATTATGAAATTATATATTTTATATTATATGTAATATTACTAATAATATTACAGTAGAATGGTATAGTGCAATATAGTGATATATAATACTGATATTGTGCTATGCTAATAACATAATATATTGCATATATATAATATTGATATTATAATGTAATACAATATAATAGTACTAATATATTATACTTATATATTTTATTATATTATATGTAATATTAATATTATTAATAATATTACAGTACAATGGTATAGTACAATATAGTAATATTATATATATATGTGTGTGTGTGTGTGTGTGTATATATATATATATAGCTGCTCTGAGTCCCCTTCGGGGTAAGAAGGGCGGCATATAAATGTCATAAATAAATAAATAAATATGTATGTATGTCCCGCTGTTCTCACTCTGAGCGGATCACACAACACATATACGGCAAGCATACAGTGTCGTTGTATACTGACACTTGCGTCGCCCCTTGATATGCCACATCTGTGTCTTTTTATTCTCTCCGCAAACGTACGGATTTCACAGACGACCCCTTTGATAAGCCGCCCTGCCGTGGCTGCTCCTCGTACCTCGTGGAACCGTACGTGAAATGTGCCGAATGTGGGCCGCCTCCCTTCTTCCTATGTTTGCAGGTAAAGCACACCTTTAAAAATGGGGGTTATTGCTGCTGGAGGAGCACGTAAACACGAGGCCCAATAACCAGGAAGATGGGGTTTCCAGGTAGCCGCTGCCCCATTTGAAACATTATTGTTATTGTTATTATTTTGTCGAAGGCTTTCATGGCCAGAATCACTGGGTTACTCGGAGTGTTCCGGGCTGCCTGGCCATGTTCCAGAAGCATTTTCTCCTGACGTTTCGCCCACATCTATGGCAGGCATCCTCAGAGGTTGTGAGGTCTCCAGAAATTCCCCCCCCCCCCCTTATTACCCAACAGCAGTAAAAGGAAATTTTGGGTTTTTTTACAGCCAAAGAATAACAACAGAGGGGACACCGGGGATTACTGTATATACTCGAGTATAAGCCTCATTTTTCATCCCTTTTCGTAGGCTGAAAAAGTCCGCCTCGGCTTATACTCGAGTCAAGGTTATTTATTATTATTTTACTATTATTTTACTATTATTTTACTATTATTTATTATTTTACATTTATTATTATTATTATTACATTTATTATTTTACTTTATTATTCTTGTTATTATTATATTTATTATTTTACTCTGTTATTACCGTTATTATTATGTTTCCCTTATTTTACTCTATTATTACATTTATTATTTTACTTTATTATTCTTGTTATTATTACATTTATTATTTTACTCTGTTATTACCATTATTATTATGTTTATTGTTTCCCTTATTTTACTCTATTATTATTACATTTATTATTTTACTTTATTATTGTTATTACATTTATTATTTTACTCTGTTATTACTGTTATTATTACGTTTTCCTTATTTTACTCTATTATTATTACATTTATTATTTTACTTTATTATTCTTGTTATTATTACATGTTATTATGTTTATTATTTTACTCTGTTATTAGCGTTATTATTACGTTTCCCTTATTTTACTCTATTATTATTACATTTATTATTTTACTTTATTATTCTTGTTATTATTACATGTTATTACATTTATTATTTTACTCTGTTATTACTGTTATTATTATGTTTCCCTTATTTTACTCTATTATTACATTCATTATTTTACTTTATTATTCTTGTTATTATTACATTTATTATTTTACTCTGTTATTACCATTATTATTATGTTTCCCTTATTTTACTCTATTATTATTACATTTATTATTCTTGTTATTATTACATTTATTATTTTACTCTGTTATTACCGTTATTATTATGTTTATTGTTTCCCTTATTTTACTCTATTATTATTACATTTATTATTTTACTTTATTATTGTTATTACATTTATTATTTTACTCTGTTATTACTGTTATTATTACGTTTTCCTTATTTTACTCTATTATTATTACATTTATTATTTTACTTTATTATTCTTGTTATTATTACATGTTATTACATTTATTATTTTACTGTTATTACTGTTATTATTGTGTTTCCCTTATTTTACTCTATTATTATTACATTTGTACTTTATTATTGTTATTATTACACTTATTATTTTACTCTATTATTACTGTTATTATTATGTTTCCCTTATTTTACTCTATTATTATTATTACATTTATGATTTTCCTCTCTTTATTATTATTGGAAGGATACTTAAGGTTAGAATAATGGTTTCATCAGAGTTGGGGAGTCTTATCTTAAACATTTATTTATTTATTTATTCGATTTATTTATTTAATTCGATTAACCTCCTGATGCCTCGATTTATATATTTTTATTGGTATCTATTTTATTGGTATCTATTTTATTGGTATCTATTTTTATTTTGAAATTTACCCGTAGCAGCTGCATTTCCCACTCTCAGCTTATACTCGGGTCAATCAGTTTTCCCAGTTTTTTGGGGTAAAATGGGGTGGGTTGGCTTATATTCGGGTCGGCTTATACTCGAGTATATACGGTACTCTTTATGATTTACCAAGTCTGTGCAAAATCCATTATTTCAGCCCGTTCTTCTTGTTTTGCAGTGCTTCACAAGAGGATTTGAGTACAAGAAGCACCAGAGCAACCACACCTATGAAATAATGGTAAACGTGCAATTCATATTATTTTTCTTTTTTTTTAACACACAAAAAACCCTTTTATTAGCTAGCCAAAATGCATGGAAAATATGATACAAGCTTTTGGAGCTTCAAGGCGAAGATGTTAAAAACGATAATCTTAGAGTCAGGGGTTTACATTTGCCAGAATGATCGTATAAACAAGGGATATCAACGTAAGTAAATACTGTCAATGAAAAATAAAATTAAACCTTTTAAATTAATTTCAACCCTTGCAATTCACTATTCCAGACACTAGGTGGCAGGAAAAGTATAACAAATGCATATATAACAACGTTTCTCAAATCGGGACCCCTGTGGGGGGTCGCAAGGGGATGTCTCAGGGCAGTGTTTCCCAACCAGTGTGCCGGGGCACACCAGTGTGCCGTGAGCAATCATCAGGTGTGCCTTGGGAAATTGGAACCTCCAGGAGGGGAGGGGGGAGAGTCTAGTGTGTTGCAGTATAAAAACCCTAAGAAACCTACCTCGATAAAGGCACAAAATTACAACCACCCCACTCCCCACCCGTTGTCTACTTGGTCTCTCCCTCTCCATGTATTGGGAAGGCCCGCCTCCCTTTCCCCAAGTAGAGACCTCCTCTTGCCTCCCCCCGGGCCGAATGCCGGAGGATTCAGTCCAGCACCGTCTCTCCCCCCCACCTCCCCCTCCCCCTCGGTGTGTGCAAAACCGCTCTCAGCCTCCCTCTGGCTCCCTGCCCACCGCTGCCGCCTTCCTGCCTGCTTCGCCAGCCCCAAGATGCCCACCTGGGCCGCCCCACTCACCCCCGAGGAGCTGCGCAGGTGGTGAGTGAGGCTCCTGCTCCCCACGACCCCAATTCAAACCTGGCGGGAAGGGAGGGGGCAACCTAAGTGAGAGGGAGACTGCTGGTCTTTCGAGGCTCCCCTCCAGAAACCGTAACTCTCAACTGTTGTAAGTCACCCCGAGCCGTTGGGGGGGCGACAGACAAATGCGAAATAATAAATAAATAAATAAATAAATGTCAAGGTCTATTTTCCCCAAACTCCATCTGTGTTCACATTTGGGCATATTGAGTATTCATGCCGAGTTTGGTCCTGATCCAACATTGTTTGAGTCCACCGTGCTCTCTGGATATAGGTGAACTACAACTCCAAAACTCAAGGTCAATACCCAGCAAACTCTTACAGTATTTTCTCTTTGTTATGGGAGTTCTGTGTGGGAAGTTTGTGTCTTTCTGCCATTCCTGCCAGGATATCTATGTTGTGTTCATCAAAACAGGCCCAGGTTTCACACTGAGTGTATAAATACATTAAAAAAACATATTAACTATATGTATGACTGTGTTCGAGTGTCATTTCGTGTCATTTTGGTTGGTGGTGTGCCCCAGGATTTTGCAAATGTAAAAAGTGTGCCACGGCTCAAAAAAGGTTGGGAAACACTGTCCCAGGGGTTGTCAAAGACCATCAGTATTTTCTGTTGGTCATGGGGGCTTTGTGTGGGAAGTTTGGCCCAATTCTATCGTTGGCGAGGGTCAGAATGCTCTTTGATTTTGGGTGAACTATAAATCCCAGGAACTACAACTCTCAAATGCCAAGGTCTATTTTCCCCAAACTCCAACAGTGTTTCCCACGTCACACCTAGTGATCACTCACGGCAGGGCCGTAGCCAGGATTTTGATTTGGGGGGCTGAGTTTGGTTCGGGGGGGGCTGAGACTGAGTGGAAGAGGGTCTACCCTAGCAAACCTTTTGTATTGTTATCCCAATAACCCCATTAATGTGGGATATAATGAGCATGGTGATCAGATCATGATTTAAATGCACATAACAGTTTAAATAATGTACCAGTAAGGCCTTTTCGCGGACCACCCTGAGAATTTCGGGGGGAGGGGGCTGAAGCCCCCTTAGCTCCCCCCTGGCTACATGCCTGACTCACGGCACACTAGTGTGCCATGGCACGCTGGTTGGGAAACACTGATCTAGAGATTCCTGGTATGCATTGGGGATCAGGTACCATCGAGTAGACATCATTGAAAGTTCTTCCGTCTATGGCAAAATCAATGCCTTTCCATGCTTTCCTCCCATCTCAGACCTCCAACTTCCCAGTTCTTGATCCTACCTGGACCGCTCAAGAAGAAATGGCGCTTCTGGAAGCCGTCATGGATTGTGGCTTTGGAAACTGGTGAGAAGACATCGTTGGCCAACGATGGTTTGGAGAGCCGTTCCATTTCATTGGAACGGGACCTAATATCATGTGTGTAAATTGTACCATTTCCCGTTCTCCCTTACAGGCAAGATGTCGCCAACCAGATGAGCACCAAGACGAAAGAGGACTGTGAAAAGCACTACATGAAACACTTCATCAACAACCCCCTCTTTGCCTCCTCATTACTGAACCTGAAACAGGCCGAAGAGAATTCCCAGGCCGAGATGGCCATCCCGTTTTTCTGTAAGCATCCATCAGACAAGTTTCTCCTGTCCTATTATTATTATTACCGTATTTTTCGCAAAATAAGACGCAGTTTTTTTCCTCCCAAAGTGGAGCGAAGACGCAGGCAGGGAGGGGGAGCAGAGGGGGGCGATATATGGTACTTACCGGCGGCGCGGAGGAACCCAATGTGGAGCAGGAGGAGGGGGAGGCCACGAGGGCGGCCTCCACGGAGACCCGAAGACAGAGGCGCATCTTCCTGACGTCAGGAAGATGCGCCTCTGCCGAGGAGGAGGAAGGGGAGGAAGGCCTCGCCGGCCGCGTGCTGTATGTACGCACGGAAGGAGAGAGGCCGGAGGGAGGGAGCCCTGCGGAGGCGCTGCGGCCTCTTCCTCCTTCCCTCCCTCCCCTCCGGCCTCTTTTCCCGGCGTACTTACAGCGCGCGGCCGGCGAGGCCTTCCTCCCCGTACTCCTCGGCAGAGGCGCATCTTCCCTGACGTCAGGAAAATGCGCCTTTGTTCGGGTCTCCGTGGGGACCGCCCTCGTGGCCCGAAGACAGGCGCATCTTCCTGACGTCAGGAAGATGCGCCTCTGCCAAGGAGGAGGAAGGGGAGGAAGGCCTCGCTGGCTGCGCGCTGTGGTACGCACGGAAGGAGAGAGGCCGGAGGGAGGGAGCCCTGCGGAGGCGCTGCGGCTCTCTTCCTCCTTCCTCCCTCCGGCCTCTTTTCCCGGCGTAATTACAGCGCGCGGCCGGCGAGGGGGCCCCTCCTTCCTCCTCCTCAGAGGCGCATCTTCCTGACGTCAGGGAAGATGCGCCTCTGTCTTCGGGCCACGAGGGCGGCCCCCACGGAGACCCGAAGACAGAGGCGCATCTTCCTGACGTCAGGAAGATGCGCCTTTGCCGAGGAGGAAGGGGAGGAAGGCCTCGCCGGCCGCGCGCTGTAAGTACGCCGGGAAAAGAGGCCGGAGGGAGGGAGGGAGGGAAGGAAGGAAGGAAGGAGGAAGAGGCCGCAGCGCCTCCGCAGGGCTCCCTTTTTCCTATTTTCCTCCTCCAAAAACAGGGTGCATCTTATCAGCAGGTGCGCCTTATGGTGTGAAAAATACGGTATTATTATTATTATTAGCCATCCCCTGCCACACCTTGCTGTGTATATGTTTTGTGTGTGTGTATATATTTGTGTATATGTGTATATACAGTATATGTGTGTGTGTGTATTTGTGTTTATATGTGTACATGCATAATATGTATGTGTGTGCTTGTCTATATGCATATTTGTGAGTATATATGTGCGTATACATGTGTATATGTATTTGTATATGTTTGTCTATGTGCATATGTATATATGTATATGTGCATGTGTTTATAACTCTATATATATATAAAACGTTGCCCATTCAGAAGCAGCCCTGCTGCACCTAACGTTATGCTATGCAGCAGCTGCAGAGCTGTTTGGGCTGGAAGTCAGCCTGAAGGAAATGGAAGTCCTCTACCAGCCCACACCACAGGAAGAACACCATCATCCTCACATCAGCATAGGCACATCTGTGCTTAAGTCCGTTCAGCAGTTCACCTCCCTGGGAAGCATCATCTCTTCAGACGCCAAGATTGATAAAGAGATAGATCACAGATTAGCAAAGGCATAGAGTGCATTCGGAAGGCTTCACAAGAGTCTGAAGCAACAAGCACCTGAGGCAAAGCACCAAAATCAGTGTGTACAGAGCTATCGTACTGTCTATTCTCCTCTATGGGTCTGAAACATGGGTCACCTATCGCCAACACCTACGACTCCTCGAACGCTTTCATCAGCGCTGTCTTCGCACAATCCTAAGTATACACTGGCTTGAATGTTGCTGTCCTTGAGCAAGCAGGGATCACCAGCGTTGAGACCATGCTATTGAGAACACAGCTGCGCTGGGCAGGGCACGTCTCGAGGATGGAGGACAACCGCCTCCCAAAGATACTACTCTATGGTGAACTCGCCACGGGTCAGTGCAAGAGAGGCGCCCCCAAAAAGAGATATAAGGACTCCCTGAAACAACACCTCAGGCTCGGCCAGATTGATCGCCAACAATGCCTCCCATGCCTCACATTGGGAGGCATGGAGACGCACTATCCACAATGCTGCGGCCTCTTTCGAGAAGACACGGCGAACGGGTCTCGAAGAGAAACGACAACACAGAAAGAACCGCCACTTGAAAACAACATCACCCAAGGAGACTTTCAGCTGTGCTTTCTGCAACCGAACTTGCCTATCTCAGATTGGCCTTTTGAGTCATCAACGCGCTTGTAAAAAGCGTGGCATGAGTCCTTCCTAAGAATCTTCGTTCACAAAGTAATGCGGAGATATATGTGTGTGTGTGTGTGTGTGTTTATTTGGTGTGTGTGTATATGTGTGTGTGTATATTTGTGTATTTGTGTTTATATGTGTACATGCATATTGTGTATATGTGTGTGCTTGTCTGTATGCATATTTGTGAGTATATATTATGTATGTGTATATGTATTTGTATATGTTTGTGCATGTGCGTATGTATATATGTACATGTGCATGTGTTTATATCTATATATATTAAAAAGTAGCTGTCATAATTAGGCTGACGTAAACAAAACAAAAAACCCACCGAACGGAATCACACCAAATTTGGCAACATAACATCTCGCAACGCAAGGTGTGACCAACAATAATAAAAAACAAAAAACCAACTAAACATAACTTACAAATCCTCAAAATCCACTGTGCAAGCGTACAGGGATGGGGGATGGGGTGCGTGCGCACACATAGGAGAGCTCCTACATCAGCAGTGCTCAACGTTTCTGAGGGCTCGCGACGCCACCTCCTTTGGCCCCTCCCCCTCCGCACTTCCTCATTTGCATACCACCAGACTATGCCACAGCAACGCGTGGACGGGTACAGCTAGTGTGTTTATATATGTTTATTTGTGTATGCCTGTGTATATGCATATATGTGTGTATGTATATGTATGTGTGTGTGTATATTTGTGTGTGTTCGTGCATATATATACTGTACGTGTGTATGAATGTGTGCATGTGTATATGTATCTGAGTATGTGTATATGTATATATGGTGTACTTTTTGGGTTTTTAAGTCTGTTCCACTGGGGTTTTGTGTTTGTGTGTGTATTTATGGTGACGGACACTTGTTGGACTGTTAGGCGTATTGTTTCCAAATTTGGTGTTTTTTTAGTTATGTTAATCCTACAAACGAACATTAAATTTTTATTTATATAGACTACCCATCCCCTGCCATGTGTTGCTGTGGCCCAGGCTGTGTATATGTGTTATGTGTATATATGTGATTTTGCACATGCATTGTAATATTTTTTTTTAATTTTTTGGCTTTTTAAGTCTCTTTTGCTGTGTTTTCCTATATTTTTATGAGTGATGGTCACTCATTGGCCTGATAGATGTATGCATGTGTGTGCATGTGTATATGTATATATGTGTGTATGTATATGTATGTGTGTGTATATATATGTGTGTGTGTGTGTGAATGAATGTGTGCATGTGTATATGTATATGAGTGTATGTGTATATGTGTATATAAGTCTGTTCCACTGGTGTTTTGTGTTTGGGTGTGTATTTATGGGTGATGGACACTTGTTGGACTGTTAAGTGTATTGTTTCCAAATTTGGTGTCAATTCGCCCAGTGGTTTTTGAGTTATGTTAATCCCACAAACGAACCTTACATTTTTATTTATATAGATTATTATTATTTACAGTATTTATATTCCGCCCTTCTCACCCCGCAGGGTGAATTACAATGCACATATACATGGCAAACACACAACATATATAGACAGACACAGAGGCAATTTAATATTCCAGCTTTCTGGCTTCATGGGGCTATACTTGGTTCCGGCCACAAGGGGGAGCTGCTGCTTCACCGTCCACTGTGACACTGAGTCCTTTGATGGAGTACTTCCTCATTCTTTTGCGTGCTGTTGGAGTTATGGCATCGTAAATTAGTTAAATTAGCTTCCCCACATAAAGCGGGATCTAAATTTCTTACTTGACAGGTACAACTGTCTTACAGGCTGCATAGGACAACAGCAAGCTGTGATTATTATTTTTATTATTTTTTATGAATATAAATTAATATTTTATTAATAATTTTTATTAATATAAATTAATATACTATTAATTATTTTTAATAATATACATATTAATGGTCAGGAGCTCACTCCGACCCGAGCTGGCTTCAAAGTCATGTAGCTGACTACTAACTAGCTGCGCCACAGCCCGGTCCTAATAGTGATTTGGGGGTCAATTTGCCCCACTTCTCCCCTCTTCCGTTCCATTTGGCATGGGATCCTTGACCACAGGGCTTTTTGAGATGGGCTGGAAACACCCGAGATACCAGTTTCTGACCTATTGTTTCCTTCCAGCTTCTGAAGACCCCCCACGGCCCACCTTTGATTCCTTGCTCTCCAGAGATATGGCTGGATACATGCCAGCGAGGGCAGACTTCATCGAGGTAGGAGTCCCTTGGGAATTGAGGGGGGGGGGGGGGGTTGGAACGAAAAAGGGAGGATTTCGAAGAGAATATCTGCCTCCGTCAGGAGGGAACCAGCAGAAAAGAAATCCCGCCAAACATAATGTTCCCTCATCGCGGGTGTTACGTTCCAGGACCACTTGCGATAAGTGAAAATCCGCGAAATAGGGATGCTATATCCGTGAAATAGGGATGCTATATCCATGAAATAGGGATGCTATACCCGCGAAATAGGGATGCTATATCCGTGAAATAGGGATGCTATATCCGTGAAATAGGGATGCTATACCCGTGAAATAGGGATGCTATACCCGTGAAATAGGGATGCTATATCCGTGAAATAGGGATGCTATATCCGTGAAATAGGGATGCTATCTCCGTGAAATAGGGATGCTATATCCGTGAAATAGGGATGCTATCTCCGTGAAATAGGGATGCTATCTCCGTGAAATAGGGATGCTATCTCCGTGAAATAGGGATGCTATATCCGTGAAATAGGGATGCTATCTCCGTGAAATAGGGATGCTATCTCCGTGAAATAGGGATGCTATCTCCGTGAAATAGGGATGCATCTCCGTGAAATAGGGATGCTATCTCCGTGAAATAGGGATGCTATCTCCGTGAAATAGGGATGCTATCTCCGTGAAATAGGGATGCATCTCCGTGAAATAGGGATGCTATCTCCGTGAAATAGGGATGCTATATCCGTGAAATAGGGATGCTATCTCCGTGAAATAGGGATGCTATATCCGTGAAATAGGGATGCTATCTCCGTGAAATAGGGATGCTATCTCCTTGAAATAGGGATGCTATATCCGTGAAATAGGGATGCTATATCCGTGAAATAGGGATGCTATCTCCTTGAAATAGGGATGCTATATCCGCGAAATAGGGATGCTATATCCGCGAAATAGGGATGCTATATCCAGAAATAAGGATGCTATACCTGTGAAATAGGAATGTTATGTTAATCCCACAAACAAACCTTACATTTTTATTTATATAGATTATTATTATTTACAGTATTTATATTCTGCCCTTCTCACCCCGCGAAATAGGGATGCTATATCCGTGAAATAGGGATGTTATATCCGTGAAAAAGGGATGCTATATCCGCAAAATAGGGATGCTATATCCTAGGAGTGGCTCCGCCCACTTCTTTCTCCCCACCCTCTCTCACTCAATCGATCCCTTCTTCTCTTTCCTCTCCTCTTTCCCTCTTCTTTCCTTCTTTCCAACCTCCGCTTGCACACCACACTGTACAGTGTTCCCTCGCCACTTCGCGGTTCGCTTTTTGCGGACTCGCGGTTTCCAAAAAAATGTAATTGAAAATATATATCATGGTATTTTTGCTGTTTCGCGGGTTTTTGCCGCCGCCGCTCTCCGAGGCTGTTTCCCTCCTCAGTCCTCCGTCCCTCCAACCTTGAAGGGCCTTTCCTTCCTTTCCTTCACTTTATTTTAAGTTTTAAAATAAAGACTTAAAATACTACTAAAACTACTAAAATAATGGATAAGTATTAAAATTAATATAGTCTCCCTGCATCGTGGTTTTTCACTTATTGCGGGAGGTCCTGGAATGTAACCCCCGCAATACATGAGGGAACACTGTACATTTTCCCTAGTCGGGAAAATCAAGTTAATGAAGCCTTACTGTCAATTCAGAACTTAAACAGCATCCCATTAAGTGAGGCCTAGTCAGAGAAATCAAGTTAATGAAGCCTTACTGTCAATTTTGGGCGTGGGCTGTGATTTGTAGGGGTTTTAATTTTCTGTGGGAAGTGAATTGGGTGTTTGTGTTGGCGACTGCCTCAGGCCTTTGCCTTATCCTCCTCTGCCAGTTTATTATGGGTCGGAATGTTCATGTTGGTTGGCCAATAGAGGCGTTATGCAAATACTCCCTCATTGGCAGCCAATCATGTTGTCAGAATGTAGAGGCCGGGATATCCGTTGGCAGCCGCGGAGGATGCTGGGAAATTTAGGTTTTTTTGTATCATTGTTTTGGAGGCATTCTAGGTTTTGGGGGGGAAAGTTACTTTGCTAAAAACCTACCTTTGCCTGAGGCCTATTTTTGTTGCCAAGTTTGGTGTCTCTGCCTTATAAGGTTTCTCTGCCTAGGACGGTCGTTCCATGACGGGATCTCCTTTATATAATAGATATATAATATTGTATTGCTATATTGTACTATACCACTATATTGTAATATACGATCTTGTCTATATATTACAGTATAATGTTATAGTACAATGTAATATATAATATTAATATTGTGCTATGGCCATAATGTAATATATTGTATTTACATTAACATTTTACTCGTGGTTCTGGAGTATTATATCGTGATTCTGGATGGGCTGGGCTTGGCACAGCGGGTTAAGCCGCTAAGCTGCAGAAAATTCTGCCAATCGAAAGGTTGGCAGGTCAAGCCCAGGTTGGGGTGAGCACCCGCTGTCAGCCCCAGCTCCCTGCCCGCCTAGCAGATATAAAACAGCAACGTGAATAGATAAATAGGTACCGCTTTTAACGAGAAGGTCATGTGGCTATTCGATCGGGAGGACGTCAAAGGATGCCGGAGATGGAAAAAGATGGGAGATAGGGTGGAATATAAACAAAGTTTATTTTTATTATTATTATTATTATTATTATATAATTATTCATCAGAGTCCTTTTCTTCCCCTTCCTGCTTTTTTTTAATTTTAAAGGAGTTTGACAATTATGCCGAATGGGATTTAAGGGATATAGATTTTGTGGAGGACGACTCAGACCTTTTGCATGGTGAGTTTTGATTATTGTGGAAAATATGTCCTATTGCCCCTCCCCCCCCCCTTTTGTGAAAGGCTCATTTGCTAAATTCGAAATGTATTATTTTGCTCTCTGCTGTCTTCCCAAACGTCCACAGCTTTGAAGATTGCAGTGGTGGATATATACCACTCGAGGTTAAAGGAAAGGCAGCGAAGGAAAAAGTACGTCTTTTCACATCTTCTCCGTATTTGTCCAACTTCATGGGGTTGTGCATAGTTTTAATTCCAATGCATTTGTGTAAATTGTGCCATTGTGCCCTTTCCCTTGAGGTTAATGCTAACAGATGCTTGGCCAGTCCGTAAAGGAAGGCGTTCTGCAGTTTTCCAAGGCATTTGTGGGATATTTGTTGTATTTATATTTATTTATAATTTATAATACTATAATGTTATATATTACTACTAATAATAATTCAATATTGTTATTTTATATTTTATATCACATATAGTATTACTAATAATATTGCAATATAATGGTACAGTATAATATAGTAATATATAATATAATAAATAATATAATAATATATATAAGTAATATATAATATAATATAAAGCTTTCACTGTGCTTATAATATAATATAATATATTGTATATACATATAATATTGCACCGGGAATGTGGCACAGCTGGTTGAGTGTCAGCTGCATAAGATCTCTCTGACCAGAAGGTCATGAGTTCGAGGCCTGCCCAGGTCGAGGTGGGCTCTCGACCTATTGTGTAGCCTGTTGTCGACCTTTGCAACCCGAAAGACAGTTGCATCTGTCAAGTAGGAAATTAAGGCACCACAGAAACGGAAAGAAAGAAGGACGAAAGGGAAAAAGCAAGAAAGGGACAGAAGAAAAGCAAGAAGGAAGGAAGGACAGAAAAAAGGAAGGGAAAGAGAGACAGAAAGAAGGAAGAAAATAAAAGGAAGGAAGAAAAGAAAAAGGAAAAATGAAGGGAAGGAAAGCAAGAAGGAAGGGAAGGAAGAAATGAAAACGGAAAGGAAAAATGAAAGAAGGAAGGGAAACAGGAAGGAAGGAAAGAAGGAAGGAGAGAGAAAATGGAAAGGAAAGAAAGACAGAAGGAAGGAAGGAAGGAAGGAAAGAGGAAGGAAGGGAAGGAAAGCAAGACAAGGTAGGAAGGAAGAAAGAAAAAAGGAAGGAAGGGAAGGAAAGCAAGAAGGAAGGAGGGAGGGAGGGACAGAAAAAAGCAAAGGAAGGAAAGAAGGACCGAAATAAGGAAGGAAGGAAAAAGGAAGGAAGGGAAGCAAGATGGAAGGTAGGAAGGAAGGAAAAAGGAAGAAAGGGAGGACAGAAAAAAGCAAAGGAAAGAAAAAAGGACAGAAAGAAGGAAGGAACTAAGGAAGGAAGGGGAAAGAGGAAAGAAGGAAAGGGGAAGGGGAGGAAAGGATGGAAGGAAAAAAGAAAGGAAAGGACAGAAGAGAAGACTGGAGGGAGGAAGGGAATAAGGATAGAAGGAAGGAAGGAAGGGGAGAAGGAAGTAAGTGGGGAGGCAAAACTTAACTTATTTACGAGGCTGTAAGATCTCCAGGAATGAGAGGACGCTGAGAAATGAAGGAGTGCGACAGCTCCCCCTGGTGGCCCGATGTTTAAAAGTTTGCCTCCAAATGTGAGTCTGTCTGTTGGTCCAAAAGGCATTAAACGCATGCCTATATGTGTTCATTGTAATCCGCCCTGAGTCCCCTGCAGGGTGAGAAGAGCGGAATATAAATAAAGTAAATAAAATAAATATATATTATAATGTAATACAAAATAATATATTGTAATTATATATATTTATATTACATGTAATATTACTAATAATATTACAGTATAATGTAATATATAATATTAATACTGTGCTATGGCAATAATATAATATATTGTATTTACATTTTACTTGTAAGCCGCTCTGAGTCGCGTTCGGGGTGAGAAGGCCGGCATAGAAATGTCGTAAATAAATAATACTGATATTGTGCTATGCTAATAATATAATATATCGTATGTATATCTTGTAAGACGCTCTGAGTCTCCTTCGGGGTGAGAAGGGCGGCATAGAAATGCCGTAAATAAATAAATAAATAAATAAATGCATATTGTCAAAGGCTTTCATGGCTGGAATCACTGGGTTGTTGTAAATTTTTCAGGCTGTATGGTCATGTACCAGAAGGATTCTCTCCTGACGTTTCGCCTGCATCTATGGCAGGCATCCTCAGAGGTTGTGGGGTCAACCTCTGAGGATGCCTGCCATAGATGCAGACGAAAGGTCAGGAGAAAATCCATACAGCCCAAAAACACACACAACAACTCAAACACGTATTGTTTCAATTCCAGAATCATCCGAGACCACGGGCTCATCAACCTCCGAAAATTCCAGAGTGAGTAGCTCATATGAGCCTTGAAATTACGATCCAGGATCAGGGTGAGCTCTTGACATTTAGGCCAGCTTCTGCCTACCTAGCAGTCATTTGTGGGATTAACATATCTCAAAAACCACTGGACGAACGGTCACCAAATTTGGACACAAGACACCTACCAGGCCAACGAGCAACCATCACTCATTAAAACACCGAAAAACACAGTGGGAAAAGACTTTAAAAGCCAAATTTTTTTTAAAAAAACATTACAACGCATGCCCAAAACCACAACCACATATATATGAGGGCAGGTCAATAAGTCCGTGACTTTTTGAATTTCCCGCCTCTTCACTGAAAGGGCGACACTGCTCCTGTCAACAGGCATCTGTCAGTTGACTCCTGTCAACATTTGAACAAGCTGCGTCATTTAGTTTGTGTTTGACAGCCATTGATAGAAGACTACCGCGTGATTCGAGGAGAAAATGGAAAAAAAGTGAATTTTGTGTACTCATTCAGCGTTATTTTTTTTGCGGGAAAAAAACCATCACTCAAACCAAGGCTAAGCTTGATAAATACGATGGGGACTCTGCACCATCCATTTCAAGGGTAAAAAAGTGGTTTGCTGAATTTCGTTGTGGCCGTACAAGCACGGAAGATGCCGAACGTTCTGGACGCCCAGTTGAGGTCTCTACACCCGAAACAATTGAAAAAATTCACGATATGGTGTTGGCCAATCGGAGATTGAAAGTGCGAGAGATTTCAGAATTTGCCGATAATAAGGAATATGGATTTATTTAAAAAATGGAAAAAAGACATAATGAGCTTTGTATGGAAAGGCAAGAAACCACGAATTAATTACAATGTAATGACTATGCAGAAAGAGAAGGGGAGGCTTTGCTCTCCGGACTTAAAGTTATACTACGAGGCCTGTGCACTATCATGGGTGAAAGATTGGACTCTGTTGAATAGAACTAAGATTCTAACGTTAGAAGGATTTGATTTACCTAAAGGATGGCACTCCTATTTATGGTATGGTGGAATTTAGAAGGAAAAAAACTTTGGGAATCACTTCATTCGATCTTCTTTGATAAAAGTATGGAATAAATATAAAAAATATTTTTATGATAAGACACCGATATGGCTTTCACCCTTGGAGGCGAATCAAAGACGACTGCTGGGCTGGACGGAGTGGCCTAAGTATAAAGATATAATACAAAAAAAAGGAAGTACTGTGGAATTGAAAACACAAGAGGAAATTATGAGGAAATTTAGTAATGTAAGATGGCTCCATTACTTTCAACTTAGAGAACAGTTTAATATTGATAGGACTAAAGGGTTTAGCGACACTGACAGACCCTGGGATAGGATAATGAAGACAGAAAAGAAAACAATATCAAAAATTTATTCCATTTTACTGAACTGGGCAACGGAGACAGATGTAGTTAAGAATTCGATGGTTAAGTGGGCACAGAACATTGGGAGACCAATTCAATTCAAAGAATGGGAAAGGATCTGGTCCAAACAACTGAAAATAACATATGCGACGGATCTAAAGGAAAACTGGCTAAAAATGTTACACCGTTGGTACATAACCCCCAAGAAATTAAACATAATGTATAAAAATGTCGGTAATAATTGTTGGAAATGCAAGAATCAGGAAGGCACATTTTTTCATATGTGGTGGTCATGCCCTAAAATAAAAGAATTTTGGCGAATGATACATGAGGAATGTAAAAAAATACTGCAAGTAGAATTTAAAATGAGACCGGAACTGTACCTAATAGGGATTATAGAAAAAGAACTATTTCCAAATGAAAATGTGGAGAAACTCTTTGTGTTCCTCTCAACAGCAGCAAGAATGGTGTTTGCAAAACTTTGGAAACAAAACCTTCTCTCCACAAAAGAGCAATGGCTAGTAAAAATTATGGAGATAAAAGACATGGATGAATTAACTTATTGGCTAAGACAGAACCATGGTAAAGGCGTTATAAAGACAGACTGGGCCATGATAGAAGAATATCGAAAAGAAGTATAGATAAAGAAAGGAACACTGTTGGTAATTAATAGTTAAGAAGAGCAACGGGGATGTCTCGTGTTTGAGAATGGAAAAGTTGAGGAAAATGTATGATTAGTGCAGAGTGAGAATGGAAGTCAACACACCCCTTTGTATTCTTGCCCCCTTTCCCCATTTCCCCTCCCTTCCCTTCCCATTGTGATGATGTAAGTCTTATAAATATAAAACCTGTTAATAAAAACTATTACAAAAAAAAAAGAAAGTGCGAGAGATTGTGAAAACCATAGGCATCTCACGTGGCTCACTGGTTTCAATTTTAAATGATCACTTGGGTATGAGAAAGCTTTCCGCAAGATGGGTGCCGCGTTTGCTCACAATCGACCACAAACGCAAGTGTTTGGCGTTGTTCAACCGCAAAATGGACGGGTTTTTGCACCGTTTCGTATCCGTGGACAAAACGTGGACCCACCACAACACACCAGAGACCAGACAGCAGTCAAAACAGTGGGTTTCTCGGGGTGAATCGGCGCCAAAGAAGGCCAGGGTGGGTTTGTCAGCCAATAAAGTCATGGCGGATGTTTTTTGGGATGCACGGGGTATAATCCACATTGACTCCCTTCAAAAGGGTAAAACCATCAATGGCGAATATTATGCCAACTTATTGAGTCAATTTAATGAGCATTTGAAAAGAAAAACGACAAGAAAAAAAGTTCTTTTGCACCAAGACAATGCAAGGGTGCACACATGTGCAGTTTCCATGGCAACAATCCATGAATTGGGATACAAATTGCTCCCTCATCCGCCCTATTCTCCGGATTTCACCCTGGGTGACTATTTCTTGTTTCCAAACCTGAAGAAATGGCTCGGCGGAAAGAGATTTGACTCCAACGATGAAATCATCTACCTATTTTGATAACCTCGACAAATCTTCTTTTTTTTGTGGAAGGGATAAAAAAAAATGGAGAAACGTCGGACAAAGTGTATAGAGTTCAAAGGGGACGACGTTGAGTCATAAAATGATTTTTTTAATCCAAAAACCTGTGTTTCATTCAAAAAGTCACGGACTTATTGACCCGCCCTCGTACATACACATATATATATACACACAAAGCACATATGCATAGACTGGGCCACAGCTAGTTAATAAATAGATGCATGTGAGGGGAAATAGGAACGGCTAATGGATGTTGTGAGCATGTTGTGGATATTCATACAGAAGGAGGCAGGCTCTGAAACCACACTAATTCACGTTGTCGCCTTGAATCGCTGCGGCTTTGTCTCTCTCTCTCTCTCTCTCTCTCTCTGATGTGCCTTGTAGTTCTAGAAAGAAGATACCCCAAGGAGGTTCAAGATCTTTACGAGACAATGAGGCGCTTTGCAAGGATCCTGGGACCGACGGAGCACGACAAATTCATAGAAAGCCACGCATGTAAGCATCTCTCGGCCGCGTGTGTGCCTCTCTCGGTTGTGTTTATCTTTTGGGCAAGGTAAACATATCTCACTAAGCATCTCTACCGGCAATTGCTGCCAGGTTGACAGCGAAGGCAGCAAATAGAACAGGATGGGTGCCTTTTTATCAAGTTGGCATCTGTCTGTGGAGGAGGAAGCAAGCGTTGTCGCTGCGCCCGGCTCTTAACGTGCGGACGAGTGGGTGTATGTAAGAAGCGGCATTTCCATCTCAATAGAATGACTAACAAAACCTTCAGATGTTTGCCTTCAGAGGTGCTTCAAAACTGTAGCACTTTCTGCCACATGAGTCACTCTAATTATTAGGCCTGGGCAATCATGGTTCTAAATGGTTCTAAAGTACTTACAAAACTAAAGTTCTGGTGGTGAACACTAGGTGGCACTTGTGCTTTGCTTCTACAGTGTTGCTAAAGTTCTGGTGGTGAACACTAGGTGGCGCTGGTTCTTTGCTTCTACAGTGTTGCTAAAGTTCTGGTGGTGAACACTAGGTGGCGCTGGTTCTTTGCTTCTACAGTGTTGCTAATGTTCTGGTGGTGAACACTAGGTGGCGTTGTTTTTTGCTTCTACAGTGTTTTGCTTAAGTTCTGGTGGTGAACACTAGGTGGCGCTGGTGCTTTGCTTCTACAGTGTTGCTAACGTTCTGGTGGTGAACATTTCAGAACTCTAACAAAATTTTCAAAACTTCATTATTATTTCATTATTGGCGATTTTTAAGACAGAACCAATTAGAAACTGCCATTTATAACGAAATTTTGAAAGTTTTGTTAAGAGTTCTGAAATGTTCACCACCAAACTTAGCAAGCACTGTAGAAGCAAAGCACCACCGCCACCTAGTGTTCACCACCATAACCATAGCAACCATGTAGAAGCAGAGCAACAGCGCCACCTAGTGTTCACCACCAGAACTTTAGCAACACTGTAGAAGCAAAGCAACAGCGCCACCTAGTGTTCACCACCAGAACATTAGCAACACTGCAGAACACAGAACTTTAGCAACACTGTAGAAGCAAAGCACCAGCGCCACCTAGTGTTCACCACCAGAACTTTAGCAACACTGTAGAAGCAGAGCAACAGCGCCACCTAGTGTTCACCACCAGAACTTTAGCAACACTGTAGAAGCAAAGCACCAGCGCCACCTAGTGTTCACCACCAGAACCATAGCAACACTGTAGAAGCAGAGCACCAGTGCCACCTAGTGTTCACCACCAGAACTTTAGCAACACTGTAGAAGCAAAGCAACAGCGCCACCTAGTGTTCACCACCAGAACATTAGCAACACTGTAGAAGCAAAGCACCAGCGCCACCTAGTGTTCACCACCAGAACCATAGCAACACTGTAGAAGCAGAGCAACAGCGCCAACTAGTGTTCACCACCAGAACTTTAGCAACACTGTAGAAGCAAAGCACCAGCGCCACCTAGTGTTCACCACCAGAACTTTAGCAACACTGTAGAAGCAAAGCAACAGCACCACCTAGTGTTCACCACCAGAACTTTAGCAACACTGTAGAAGCAAAGCAACAGCGCCACCTAGTGTTCACCACCAGAACTTTAGCAACACTGTAGAAGCAAAGCAACAGCGCCACCTAGTGTTCACCACCAGAACTTTAGCAACACTGTAGAAGCAAAGCACCAGCGCCACCTAGTGTTCACCACCAGAACTTTAGCAACACTGTAGAAGCAAAGCAACAGCGCCACCTAGTGTTCACCACCAGAACTTTAGCAACACTGTAGAAGCAAAGCAACAGCGCCACCTAGTGTTCACCACCAGAACTTTAGCAACACTGTAGAAGAAAAGCAGCAGCGCCACCTAATGTTTATATATATGTGTGTGTGTGTGTGTGTGTGTGTGTGTATTCGAACTGCTAGGTTGGCAGGAGCTGAGGCTAATGGCGGGAGCTCACCCCGTTCCCCGGATTTGAACCTGCAACCTTTCAGTCAACAAGTTCAGCAGCTCAGCGGTTTAACTGACTGTGCCACTGGCCACCCTATAATGGGATTTCTATAATCCTATCGATCTACACACACTTGCATGTTTTCGAACTGCTAGGTTGGCAGGAGCTGGGGCTAACGGCGGGAGCTCACCCCGTTCCCTGGATTCGAACCTGCAAACTTTCGGTCAACAAGTTCAGCAGCTCAGCGGTTTAACCGACTGCGCCACTGGTCACCCTCTACTGGGATTTCTATAATCCTTTTGATCTACTCCCATTTGCATGTTTTCGAACTGCTAGGTTGGCAGGAGCTGGGGCTAACGGCAGGAGCTCACCCCGTTCCCCGGATTCAAACCTGCAACCTTTCAGTCAACAAGTTCAGCAGCTCAGCGGTTTAACTGACTGTGCCACTGGCCACCCTCTAATGGGATTTCTATAATCCTATTGATCTACTCACATTTGCATGTTTTCGAACTGCTAGGTTGGCAGGAGCTGGGGCTAACGGCGGGAGTTCTAGAGTCACAGTCCAACACTGAAACCATGATACCATGCTCGCTTTCGCAAGCACAAAAATCATACCACGTGTGTATGATGTGTTCACCACATTAAAGAATACTTGAGCTTACTAATAATCTCACGTACATGACTAACAAGGCACGGTGAGGAGCATTAGATCCCCAGTTACGTAGGAACTGCCTCTCCCATTGCCGCCAATCCATCTGGAATGGAAGACGGGCTTTGTTGTTGTCATCGTTGTTGAGGTGGATTGGGAATGTCATCCAACGGAAAGGTGACATACTGGAATGTGGATTGGGTCAATTAAAAGTTGGTCAATTATGCAAATTAGTTGGGAAGAATGAGGCAGAAGACAGAGCCCCGTTTGTGGTGCCTGCCAAGTCTGACTCACTTGGCCCAAATGTGAACCCTGATGGATTTTGGGGAAAACAGACCTTGACATTTGGGAGTTGTAGTTGCTGGGATTTTATAGTTCACTTTACAATCCAAGAGCATTCTGAACCCCACCAATGATAGAATTGGACCAAACTTCCCACAGAGAACCCCCATCACCAACAGAAAACACTTTTTCTGATGGTTTTTGGCTACCCTTCTGACACCCCCTCACGACCCCCCCCCAAGGGTCGCGACCCCCAGGTTGAGAAACACCCATCTAGATCCTTCCTTCGCGGGGGGAAAGGGTCGGGGCCTGGCAGGAGGGCCCTCGGAGGAAGGAAAAGTAGGCGGGATTCCGTGAGGGACTCTCTCGCCAGCCTTCCTCAGCCTTCCTCCCAAATGTCAAGGTCTATTTCCCCTGGACTCCATCTGCGTTTCAGTACTTTCAGTACTTCCTGTTGGTAATGAGAGTTCAATATGCCAAGTTTGGTTCAATTCCATTGTTGCAAGAGTTCAGGATGCTCTTTGTTTGTGTGTTAACTATAAATCCCAGCAACTACAACTCCCAAATGGCAAGGACTATTTCCCCTGAACTCCATCTGCATTCATTTTTGGGCATATTGAGTATTCATTTCAAGTGTGGTCCAGATCCATCATTATTTCAGTCCACAGTGCTCTCTGGGTGTAGGTGAACTACAACTTCCAAACTCAAGGTCAATTCCCAAGCAAACCCTTTCAGTACTTTCTGTTGGTGATGAGAGTTCAATACGCCAAGTTTGGTTCAATTCCATTGTTGCAAGAGTTCAGGATGCTCTTTGTTTGTGTGTTAACTATAAATCCCAGAAACTGTAACTCCCAAATATCAAGGTCTATTTTCCCCAAACTCCACCTGTGTTCACATTTGGGCATATTGAGTATTCATGCCAAATCTGGTCCTGATCCAACATTGTTTGTGTGCACAGTGCTCTCTGGATGTAGGTGAACTACACCTCCCAAACTCAAGGTCAATGCCCACCAAAGTCTTATAGTATTTTCTCTTGGTTATGGGATTTCTGTGTGGGAATTTTGATTCCATTCCATCATTGGTGGAGTTCAGAGTGCTCTTTGATTGCAGATGAACTATAACTCTATGTTGTGTTCATCGAAACAGGCCCAGGTTTCTCACTGAGTGTATAAATACATTTAAAAACATATTAACTATATGTATGACTGTGTTAGAGTGTCATTTTGTGTCATTTTGGTTGGTGGTGTGCCCCAGGATTTTGTAAATGTAAAAAATGTGCCGCGGCACAAAAAAGGTTGGGAAACACTGGTCTAGATCAGGGCTGTCCAACTTCTACCGGCCCAGGGGCCTGAATTCCGGTCACTGATGACCTGGGGGGCCGAAGGGTCTGGCCCCGCCCTCGCCCCGACTCCAATTTACTTACAATTCATAAGGGGCATCCATACAATCAAATATAATCTTTTACTAAGTTGAAATGCAGGGAGGGAATTCATAAGGGGCATCCATACACAATTACATAATAATAACATAAAGGTTAGCCTACCTTCCCAAACGCGCAGGATCCAGGAGTAGCCGGACCACGAGCAGAGGCGACGACCGACCGAGGCAGCAGCCGAGAAGGTCCAATCGCGTCTGTGTGGGCCGCGAGGGATTGGCAGCCGAGATTTCGGCAACAGGAGTATCGCGAGACTACGGAAGCCACACGGATTTCGCTCAACGCAGGCGTGATCTCGTTGAGAGCGAACTCGTGTGGCTTCCGTGAGTCTCGCGATACTTGCTCTGGAACCCGGAAGTGGGTAATTTTTTTTAAATATTATAATTTATTATTTTTATTTTTTTATTCAAAAGCTTAGGGGGCCGCAGGGAAGGGGCTGGGGGGCCTTATACGGCCCCCGGGCCGCCAATTGGCCAGCCCTGGTCTAGATAATCAGTATCTTGCAAAACTTTGGGGCTGTGAGACTCCAATAGGAAAGGCGAGTAACAAACGACTTATTATTATTATTATTAGATACATAACAAGATGAGTCGACAGCAAACAAGTTCACTATACTGGCTTTTTTATTGGATCACATAATAATATTATACTATAATTTTATTATTACTACTATTGATTATTATTATTATTATTATTATTATTAGATACAAGAGTCCACAGCAAACAAGATCACTATACTGGCTTTTGTATTGGATCACATAATAATATTATATTATAATGTTATTATTACTATGGTTTATTATTATTTCTATTGAGAATTTGCTTTTTTTTAAAATCGTCCCTTTTTTTCATTATTCCAATGGCAAAACAGTGGAGTTTGAGCTGCGAAAGGAAATCAAGAGGCTCCAGGAATACAGGACAGCCGGAATCACCGACTTCTGCAGTGAGTATGCGCTAGAGAAATTCATCATACTACAGCCTGAATGAGTCCCAGCTGAGTAAATGGTTTGAATGGGAAAAGTAAGTCAGGGGCTTTGGAGGGATAGAAAATCCTAGATAGTTCAGGAACACCCCAGATGGGGTCAGGACCCCTGGGAGGTGAACTATAAATCCCAGCAACTACAACTCCCAAATGTCAAGGTCTGTTTCCCCCCAAACTCCACCAGCGTTCATATATGGGCATATTGGGTATCCGTGCCAAGTTTGGTCCATATCTATCATTGTTTGAGTCCACAGTGCTCTCTAGATGTAGGTGAACTACACCTCCCAAACTCAAGGTCAATGCCCACCAAACCCTTCCAGTATTTTCTGTTGCTCATGGGAGCTCTGTGTGCCAAGTTTGGTTCAATTCCATCGTTGGTGGAGTTCAGAATGCTCTTTGATTGTAGGTGAACTATAAATCCCAGTAACTACAACTCCCAAATGTCAAGGTCTGTTTTCCCCAAACTCCACCAGTGTTCACATTTGGGCACATTGGGTATCCATGCCAAGTTTGGTCCAGATCCATCATTGTTTGTGTCCACAGTGCTCTCTGGATGTAGGTGAACTACACCTCCCAAACTCAAGGTCAATGCCCACCAAACCCTTCCAGTATTTTCTGTTGCTCATGGGAGCTCTGTGTGCCAAGTTTGGTTCAATTCCATCGTTGATGGAGTTTAGAATGCTCCTTGATTGTAGGTGAACTATAAATCCCAGGAACTACAACTCCAAAATGTCAAGGTCTGTTTTCCCCAAACTCCACCAGTGTTCACATTTGGGCATATTGGGTATCCATGCCAAGTTTGGTCCAGATCCATCATTGTTTGTGTCCACAGTGCTCTCTGGATGTAGGTGAACTACACCTCCCAAACTCAAGGTCAATGCCCACCAAACCCTTCCAGTATTTTCTGTTGCTCTCGGGAGCTCTGTGTGCCAAGTTTAGTTCAATTACATCATTGGTGGAGTTCAGAATGCTCCTTGATTGTAGGTGAACTATAAATCCCAGCAACTACAGCTCCCAAATGACAAAATCAATCTCCCCTCCAACCCTCTATAATCCTCTGAGCATGCACAGAGTTCCTTTGGGAGTCAGAGCATGTGCAGAGTTCCTTTCCCCTTTGAGGCATTGTAGTCCTCTGAGGAGGTCCATTTTGACCTCCAGATGCTTTATTTTTGGGTCTGTATAATCCTCTGAGCATGCACAGAGTTCCTTTGGGAGTCTGAGCATGTGCAGGGTACCTCCGGGCATTCGCAGGGTTCCTTCCTAATCCTCTGGGCCTAGAAAGAGTTGTTTTGGGCACCTAAACATCAGAGCATGCGAAGTTCACCCTTCCCCGGTCCCTGTTTCCCTCTGAGCATGGGCAGAGTTCCTTTGAGGAGGCTGGGGGGGGGGGGGAAGGGAGGGGGCTGAGGCTGTTAAGAATGGTGGGAGGGGGGGGGGGGCCCAAACTGACCCAGGCCTGTCCTAGGGCCAAGTCTGTGCCGCCCCCTTCCCTTGCAGGGCCTCACCTTGTGTGGTGACCTGGTCCAGCCATTACGAGCCCCCCCAGGCCTGCTTTTGAGGCTGGCGGAGGCTAGAGGGAGGATGGGCCGAGCGACAAATCGAGCCCCCGTCTTCGCCCTCTTTCTCATTCTGCGATGCGCACGGTATTTAGTTTAGGGGGTGGTGGCCGGGGCCTTGGTTGGTGTCGTGGCCCGGGCTCTATTCCCCCGCTGTCCACAGGAGACTGGGAGGCCAGGCCAAGGCAGCAGTCGAGCTGCAGGCCTTTGGTAAGATGGCGGGCCTTCTTCCAGTTTTCTCCGTGCTGGCAGTGGGGGGGGGGGGAGGAGGGAGAAGGGCTTTGCGCATGCGGGAGTGAGTACCATGCATGCGCTGTGCTGTTTTAGCGTGGGGGTTGATGGGAGTTGTAGTCCCATTCGTTTTTCTTAATTTTGACCGTTTTGCTTTAATTTTTGTTTTAGCTTTTTGTTCGGTTATGGGTTTGTGTGGCCTGGTTTGGTGTGTCTGCGTTGTGTGGTTTTGCTGTCTATAAGCTTCTCACCACGACAGCTCTCATTTTATATATGTAGATATATATATATATAGAGAGAGAGAGAGAACGTTCTGAGAAACAGTCATGACACCGAGGGCGAACGGTAGCCTGGAAAAGTAACTTTTACCTGCTTTCTGTTGTCCCAGGCGCGAGGACATACGACCGCCTCAAGAAAACGCGGGAGGAAGAGCGCCTGAAGCGCACCATGCTTTCCGAGGTCCTCCAGTACATCCAGGACAGCAATGCCTGCCAGCAGTGGCTCAGCCGACAAGCCGACCTGTACGTATTATTATTATTAATAATAATGGTATATGTACCCCGTCATTTCTCTACCCCCATCATTTCTCTATCCCCTACAACCTTTGTGCATATTACCGCCCGAGGCCAACCTGTAATAATAAATATGCACCATTTGTTTCCCTTGCAGTGATTCCGGGTTGAGTCCTTCCATTCCAGTTTCATCCAATTCAGGTAGGTGTCTTTCTGAGCTTCTCATCTGTGAGGGCTTTGCGTGCCCAGTTTGGTCTTGATCAGTCATTGGATGAGGGCCGCAGTAGTCTCAGAAAGTGAGTGAAGGTACTCCAAGTTCCATCATCCATGGTACATCCTCCTCCAAAGTGCACCAGGATGTAGAGTGGGTCATGGGGGCTCTTTGCCCCAAGTTTGGTCTTTCTCGGTCTCTGTTGGGGGCCACAGTAGTCTGTGGGAACCAAAGGGTTGGAAAGTACTACAGATCCTATCATCCATTGTCTGTCCTCCCCCACACCTCACCAGGATGTAAAGGGGGTCATGGCAGTTATGTGTGCCAAGTTTGGTCTTGATCAGTCATTGGATGAGCGTAGCAGCGGTCCCGGGAAGTGAGTAGAGGTACTTCAAGTCCCATCATCCATGGTCCGCCTTCCTCCAAACTGCAGTAGGATATAGAGTGGGTCACGGGGGATCTGTGTGCCAAGTTTAGTCTTGAGCAGTCATTGGATGAAGGTTGCAGCACACTCGGGAAGTTAGTGGCGGTACTTCAAGTCCCATCATCCATGGTCCACCCTTCTCCATACTGCAGTAGAATGGAGAGTGGGTCAAGGGGGCTCTGTGTGCCAAGTATGGTCTTTATCGGTCTTTGTTGGGGGCTGCAGCAGTCTTGGGGAATGAGTAGAGGTACTTGAAGTCCCATCCTCCATGGTCCGCCCTCCTCTAAACTGCAGTAGGATGGAGAGTGGGTCATTGGGGCACTGTGTGCCAAGTTTAGTCTTTATCAGTCCTTGTTCAGGGCCACACTGGTCTGTGGGAAATGAAGGGTTTGAAAGTACTACAGATCCCTTATTCTGTGGAGGTACTGCAAGTCCCATAATCCATGGTCCATCTTCCTTCAAACTGCAACAGGATGTAGAGTGGATCATGGGGGCTCTGTGTGCCAAATTTGGTCTTTATTGGTGATTGGATGAAGGTCGCAGTGAGTGAAGGCACTGCAAATCCCATCATCCATGGACCATCCCCCTTAGAAGTATATCAGGATGTAGAGAGGGTCATGAGTACTCTGTGTGCCAAGTTTGGGCCTGGTCTGTGATCTGTAGGGGCTACAATGTTCTGTGGGAAGTGAATCGGGTGAAGGTACTGCAAATCCCATCATTTGTGAGCCATCCTGCCGTAAACCGTAGCAGGTTTGTAAAGTGGGCCTCTGTGTGCCAAGTTTGGTCCTGATCCGTCATTGCTGTGGGCCGCAGTGACCGACTGCCTGAGGCCTTTCCTTTTCCCTCTGCGTCACCTTAGAATGTTGGAATGTAGAAGCTGGCCAATCAGTAACTTATGCAAATTCTCCCACAGTGGCAACCAATTCCCTCTGTCTGCTGTCTTAGAATGTTTGAATGCTGAGGCTGGCCAATCAGAAGGCCATATGCAAATTCTCCCACAGTGGGAGCCAATCAGATAGCTGCCACATATCCGCCCTGCGCAAACCGCTGTCGCCTTCAGGCTGAAAGGGGCGGAATAAAAATATAGTAAATCTATCTTCTATCTATCTATCTATCTATCTATCTATCTAGAACTATAATAAAAGAGAATGTTTGCGGAGGGCGGGAGGTGCGGAGGAATATGTGGCAGCCTTTCGATTGGTTGCCACTGTGGGATTATTTGCATAAAGGACTCGGATTGGCCAGCCTCAGAACTCCAACATTCTAAAGCACCAGACAGAGGGGATTGGTTGCCACTGAAGGAGAATTTACATAATGGACTTTGATTGGCCATCTATACTCCAACATTCTAAAGTGACGCAGAGGTAAAAGGAAAGGCCTCAGGCAGTCAGTCACTGCGGCCCACAGCAACGACGGATCAGGACCAAACTTGGCACACAGGGGCCCAATGGCCCACTTCACAACCTGGTGTGGTTTAGGGCAGGATGGGCCACGAATGATGGAATTTGTAGTACCTTCACCTGATTCACTTCTCAAACAACAGTGTAGCCCCTATAGCTCACAGACCATGCCCAAAATTAACAACAAGGCTTCCTTAACTTGATTTTCCTGACTAGGCCTCAGCTCATGAGATATTGTTTAGGGCCTGAATTGAAAGTAAAGCTTCCTCAACTTGATTTTCCTGACTAGGTCCCAAACAATAACAGAACAAGACCACACTTGGCACACAAACCCCCCAAGATGCACTCTACATCCTGGTCCAGTTTGAGGGAGGACGGATCATGGATGATGGGACTTGCAGTACTTTAACTCACTTCCTTAGAGCACTGTGGCCCACACCAATGACAAATCAGGACCAAACTTGGCACACAGAGGCCCAATGGCCCACTTTACAACCTGGTGTGGTTTATGGCAGGATGGCCCACATATGATGGGATTTCCAGTACCTACAACCGATTCACTTCCCAAACAACATTGTAGCCACTACAAATCACAGACCAGGCCCAAACTTGGCACACAGAATACTCATGACCCACTCTACACCCTGGTGCTGTTTGGAGGGGGATGGACCATGGCCAATGGGACTTGCAGTACCTTCACCAAGTTCCTGAGACCACTGCAAGCCACATAAACATCTGATAAGGACCAACCTTGCCACACAATGCCTTTCTCAATTAACCTGGGCACCGCCGGGTCCTCAGCTAGTAAATAAATAAACATTTGCTCTCAAGGCCTGGATAGACCTTAGCATGACTCACATGGCAACATTTCTGCTCTGTGATCTGTGCTTTGTGGTGGAAATTTGGCATGAGGAAGACTGCCAGGCCAAATGAGTTCCAGCTGAACAGCACATACTGCATTCTTGGCTTGATGTCCCGAGTTCAAATCCCAACTCATGCCAGAGGTTTTCCTAATTCCCTTTTTTTCAGCTTCAGGCTGCATTGATGGTCATAACCGTCAGGAATTACATACCGGCCAGCTCAGTGGTATTGTCTTCCTGGTCAATACAATGATGGATCTGGACCAAACTTGGCACGGATACTCAGTGTGCCCAAATGTGAACACTGGTGGAGTTTGGGGAAACAGGCCTTGATATTTGGGAGTTGTAGTTGCTGGGATTTATAGTTCAGTGGGCCTAACATTGCTTTTGTTGCCTCCCCAGGCAGGAGAAGCGCCCCACCATTGAACCTCACTGGCCTCCCTGGGACAGAAAAACTGAATGAGAAAGAGAAAGAGGTAAATGAGGAATGACCGGCCAGACCGTGGTATTAGTCTGCTATCAAGCTAGGACAACATGGGCCCAATCCAAAACCAATACTAGTCTGTTAGGGTAAAGGTAAAGTTTTCCCCCTAACATTAAGTCCAGTCGTGTCCAACTCTGGGGGTTCGTGCTCATCTCCATTTCTAAGCCGAAGAGCTGGTGTTGTCCGTAGACACCTCCAAGGTCTTGTGGCCGGCATGACTGCAAGGAGCACCGTTACCTTCCCGCCAGAGCGGTACCTATTATCTACTCACATTTGCATGTTTTCGAGCTGCTAGGTTGGCAGAAGCTTATTTATTTATTTACGAGATTTCTATGCCGCCCTTCCCACCCCGAAGGGGACTCAGAGCGGCTTACCAATAAAATGTACCGTATTTTTCGCACCATAAGACGCAGTTTTTTTTTTTCCTCCCAAAGTAGGAGGAAAAATCAGCTGCGTCTTATGGAGCGAAGAGGGGGGAGGCGATAGAAAGCCTTTCCCTTGGCCGCTCCTCCTCCTCGGTCCCGCCTCCTCCTCCGCCTCCTCTGCCTCCGTCACCGCCCGCCCCCCGCCACCGCCGCTTTCCGCCGCTTTCCGCCGCTTTCTGCCGCCTCCGCCACTTACCGCCGCCTCCCTCGCCGCCGCCGCGCATGTGCAGTAGGTCCCAAGCGCGTCTGGCGCGTCTGACGTCTGACGCAGGTGCGCCAGGCGTGCCTGCGTCAGCGCGCCAGCGTCAGGCGTCAGGCGCGTCAGGCGCTTGGGACCTACTGCGCATGCGCCGGGGCGGCGAGGGAGGCGGCGGAAGGCGGCGGAAGGCGGCAGTAAGCGGCGGAGGCAGCGGGGGGGGGCGGGCGGCGGGCGGTGACAGAGGCAGAGGAGGCGGGATCGAGGAGGAGGCGGGACCGAGGAGGAGGCGGGACCGAGGAGGAGGCGGCCAAGGGAAAGGCTTAGGGATGGCGGAGGGCGCCGAGGAGGGTCCACCCTTCCAGAAGAAAATTGGAAAAAAATATTTTGGGCCAAAAGTGGGCCCGGCGCTTGAAGCACTTTTTGGCCCAAAATATTTTTTCCAAATTTTCTTCTTCTAAAATCTAGGTGCGTCTTATCATCCGGTGCGCCTTATGGTGCGAAAAATACGGTAAATACAATATATTATATTATAGCCATAGCACAATATCAATACTATATATAACATTGTGCTATAACATTATACTGTAATATTATTAGTAATATTACATGCAATATAAAATATATAATTATAATATATTATTAGTAGTATTATATAATTAAGTAGTATATAATTAGTAGTATTATATCGTATTACATTATAATATTATCAATATTTTTTGTATATACAATACAATATATTATATTATATTATATTATAAGCACTGTGCAGGAGGCAAGATGGAACTGCCTTCCTGGCCCCTCTCTTCATTTAATTATATAATTATATTTTTTATTATTATTATCAGCTTAGAAATGGAGATGAGCACCACCCTCAGAGTTGGACACGACTGGACTTAATGTCAGGGGAGAACTCTTACCTTTAGTAATGTTGGAAACCACTTGTGAGTTCCCTTAGGGCAGTGTTTCCCAACCACTGTGCCGCGGCACACTAGTGTTCCTTGCGCGATCCTCAGGTGTGCCGTGGAAGAACCGACCACCCCGCCAGGAGTCATCTGGGCAGCCTGCCTCTCGCTCTGTCTCTCTGTCTCTCTCTCTCTCTGGGGCGCCAGCAGGGCCAATCAACGCCGGCCAAGAAGCAAGCCCCGCCTCTCTAAGGGTCTCCCGCCCGGCACCACCATGTTTGTTCAGGGCGGAAGTCCCGAGAGAGGGGAGGGGGCGGGGCCTCAGCTTCCTGGAGAAGCAGTTGGTTGGAGGCTGAGGAGGGGAGTGGCCAGGCGGCACCTTTCCCTGTGAGGTCACTTCTGGAGGAGGCGGAGAGCTTCCGGAGAGGAGTGTTGGGTTTTGTTTTCCTCTCAGTTGGCTCAGGATTCCTTCGGGCTTTTGGGCCGAGGCGACTCTGGGGCCTCCTCCCTTCTTCCTCTCCAGGCCTGGGCTCTGCTCTCAGGCCTCCTTCCTTCCTTCCTTCCTTCCTTCACGGCCTGCCTCTCAGCTTTGGAAGGGAGCGGCCTTCCCTCCCTGCCTGCGTGAGGGAAACCCAGGTGAGCAGCGGCCTTGAAGCACCGGGTGCTAATGATAGGGCAGCGTCAGCCCAGGTGACCCAGTCCGAAGCACACAAGGCGAGATATCTATGTCCGAAGCACACAAGGCGAGATATCTATGTCCGAAGCACACAAGGCAGGATATCTATGTCCGAAGCACACAAGGCGGGATATCTATGTCCGAAGCACACAAGGCGGGATATCTATGTCCGAAGCACACAAGGCGGGATATCTATGTCCGAAGCAAGGCACATGGCGGGATATCTATGTCAGAAGCACACAAGGCGGGATATCTATGTCAGAAGCACACAAGGCGGGATATCTATGTCCGAAGCACACAAGGCGGGATATCTATGTCCGAGGCACACACACAAGGCGGGATATCTATGTCCGAAGAACAAAAGGCGGGATATCTATGTCGGAAGCACACAAGCACACAAGGCGGGATATCTATGTCCGAAGCACACAAGGCGGCCTATCTATGTCAGAAGCGGGATACAAGGCGGGATATCTATGTCCGCACACAAAGAACACAAGGCGGGATATCTATGTCCGAAGGCACACAAGGCGGGATATCTATGTCGGGATATCTATGTCCAAAGCACACAAGGCGGGATATCTATGTCAGGCGGGATATCTATGTCCAAAGCACACAAACACAAGCACACAAGGCGGGATATCTATGTCCGAAGCACACAAGGCGGGATATCTATGTCCAAAAGCACACAAGGCGGGATATCTATGTCCAAGGCGGGATAGCACACAAGGCGGGATATCTATGTCCAAAGCACACAAGGCAGGATATCTATGTCCAAAGCACACAAGCGAGATATCACAAGGCGGGATATCTATGTCCAAAGCACACAAGGCGGGATATCTATGTCCGAAGCACACAAGGCGGGATATCTATGTCCAAAGCACACAAGGCGGGATATCTATGTCCGAAGCACACAAGGCGGGATATCTATGTCCGAAGCACACAAGGCGGGATATCTATGTCCGAAGCACACAAGGCGGGATATCTATGTCCGAAGCACACAAGGCGGGATATCTATGTCCGAAGCACACAAGGCGGGATATCTATGTCCGAAGCACACAAGGCGGGATATCTATGTCCGAAACACACAAGGCGGGATATCTATGTCCGAAGCACACAAGGCGGGATATCTATGTCCGAAGCACACAAGGCGGGATATCTATGTCAGAAGCACACAAGGCGGGATATCTATGTCCGAAGCACACAAGGCGGGATATCTATGTCAGAAGCACACAAGGCGGGATATCTATGTCCGAAGCACACAAGGCGGGATATCTATGTCCGAAGCACACAAGGCGGGATATCTATGTCGAAGCACACCGCGGGAGCACACAAGGCGGGATATCTATGTCGAAGCACACAAGGCGGGATATCTATGTCGAAGCACACAAGGCGGGATATCTATGTCGAAGTACACAAGGCGGGATATCTATGTCGAAGCACACAAGGTGGGATATCTATGTCGAAGCACACAAGGCGGGATATCTATGTCCGAAGCACACAAGGCGGGATATCTATGTCCGAAGCACACAAGGTGGGATATCTATGTACACAAGGCGGGATATCTATGTCCGAAGCACACAAGGCGGGATATCTATGTCCGAAGCACACAAGGCGGGATATCTATGTCGAAGTACACAAGGCGGGATATCTATATCTGAAGCACACAAGGCGGGATATCTATGTCCGAAGCACACAAGGCGGGATATCTATGTCGAAAGCACACAAGGCGGGATATCTATGTCCGAAGCACACAAGGCGGGATATCTATGTCCGAAGCACACAAGGCGGGATATCTATGTCCGAAGCACACAAGGTGGGATATCTATGTCCGAAGCACACAAGGCGGGATATCTATGTCCGAAGCACACAAGGCGGGATATCTATGTCGAAGCACACAAGGTGGGATATCTATGTCCGAAGCACACAAGGCGGGATATCTATGTCGAAGCACACAAGGCGGGATATCTATGTATGAAGCACACACAGGCGGGATATCTATGTCGAAGTACACAAGGCGGGATATCTATGTCCGAAGCACACAAGGCGGGATATCTATGTCCGAAGCACACAAGGCGGGATATCTATGTCCGAAGCACACAAGGCGGGATATCTATGTCCAAAGCACACAAGGCGGGATATCTATGTCCGAAGCACACAAGGTGGGATATCTATGTCCGAAGCACACAAGGCGGGATATCTATGTCCGAAGCACACAAGGCGGGATATCTATGTCCGAAGCACACAAGGCGGGATATCTATGTCCGAAGTACACAAGGCGGGATATCTATGTCCGAAGCACACAAGGCGGGATATCTATGTCCGAAGCACACAAGGCGGGATATCTATGTCCGAAGCACACAAGGCGGGATATCTATGTCCGAAGCACACAAGGCAGGATATCTATGTTGTGTTCATCGAAACAGGCCCAGGTTTCACAGTGGGTGTATAAATACATTTAAAAACATATTAACCGTATGTATTACTGTGTTAGAGTGTCATTTTGTGTCATTTTGGTTGGTGGTGTGCCCCAGGATTTTGTCAATGTAAAAAATGTGCCGCGGCTCAAAAATGGTTGGAAAACACTGCCTTAGGGGAAGAAAGCAGTATATAAATATAGTAAATAAATAAATAAACTAGGAAATTGGCGTGTTCTCACCTTCCAGGGCTGTAGGTGAAGCGTCTTACGGGATTTTGAAAGGTTTCTGTTATGGGGAATGAAGGAGCCCCCGATGGCACAATAGGATAAACAAACTTTTGTGCCGGCAGGACTGCTGATCAAAAGGCTGGAGGTTTGAATCCTGGGAGCAGGGTGAGCTCCTTGCTTTCAGCTCCAGCTTCCATACGGGGACGGACGTGAGAGAAGCATCCCACTTCTCTCACGGCCAAACATCCGGGGGTCCTTACAAAAAGCCAATTCTCTCACACCAGAAGTGACTTGAGGAGAGACACGCAGCAAGTGCGTCAATGACCTCTCGCTTTCTCTCCCCAGCTCTGCCAGGTCGTCCGGCTGGTCCCCGGAGCGTACTTAGAGTACAAGGCGGCCTTAGTCAACGAGTGCCACAAACAGGGAGGCCTCCGGCTGGCCCAGGCCCGGGCCCTGATCAAGATCGACGTAAACAAAACCCGGAAGATCTACGACTTCCTCCTCCGGGAAGGGTGCATCACCAAGGCGTAATGGGAAGCGCCTTTGGGACTTCTTGGACAACAAGGACCTTGAATCTGTTTGGGAATCGTGATCTTGGACTGTCCTCGTACCGTTTCCTTCCCCCTGTAATGTCGGTATGACACTGTGGCTGTGAACTTTGTGGAAAGAGGCGCATAACGTGGGATTAAAATCTGAATGGGCATTTGCTTCTTGAGCCATGCAAGCATGCCTGGATTACCCATAAGGCCAATGAGGCCATGGCCTAGGGGCGTAAGCTGAGGGGGGGCGCAGATCACGGACCAAAAAAAAAACTGGTGTGCACCCCTCTTCCCCCTTTCTCATGCCCCTCCTCGCTCCTTCTCTCTGCTCCGTCCCAGTGTCTGGCTCTCCTGCCTTCGAGCAGCTCTCTCTCTCTTTTCGCTCTCTCTCTCTCTCGCTTTCTCTCTCACGTGTGCTCTCTTGCTATTTCGCGCTCTCTCTCTCTCGTGCCCTCTCTCGCTCTTTCGCGCTTTCTCTCTTTCTCACGCGCGTTCTCTCTCTTTTGCTCTTTTGTGCGTGCTCTCTCGCTCTCGTGCGCTCTCTCTCTTTCGCACGCTCCCTCTCTCGCTCGCTCTTGCTTGCTCTCTCTCTCGCTCTCTCACGCGCTCTCTCTCGTGCACTCTTGCGCGCACTCTCGCTCTCTCGCTCTCTCTCTTTTGCACTCTCCCTCTCATGCGCGCTCTCTCTCTCGCTCTCTTTCATGCACACTCTCGCGCACTCTTGCTTGCTTGCTCTCGTGCGCACTCTCTCTCGCGCTCTTGCTCTCTCTATCTCTTGCGCGTGCTCTCTCTCGCTGTTTCGCACGCGCTCTCTTTCACGCTCTCTCTCGCGCT
>JARBWK010000020.1:9729961-9809961 GCA_030556195.1 Anolis apletophallus
GGTGTGGTTTAGGGCAGGAGGGGCCACGAATGATGGGATTTGCTGTACCTTCACCTCATTCACTTCCCAAACAACACTGTAGCCCCTATAAATCACAGACCAGGCCCAAAATTGGACAGCAAGGCTTCCTTAACTTGATTTTCCTGACTAGGCCCCCCAACAATGACAGAACAAGACCAAACTTGGCACCCAGACCCCCCAAGGTGCACCCTACATCCTGGTGCAGTTTGAGGGAGGATGGACCATGGATGATGGGACTTGCAGTACTTAAATTCACTTCCTTAGAGCACTGTGGCCCACACCAATGATGAATCAGGACCAAACTTGGCACACAGAGGCCCAATGGCCCACTTTACAAACCTGCTGCGGTTTACGGCAGGATGGCTCACAAATGGGATTTGCAGTACCTTCACCCGATTTATTCCCCACAGAACATTGCAGCCCCTACAAATCAGAGACCAGTCCCAAACTTGGCACACAGAGTACCCATGACCCACTCTACTTCCTGGTGCAGTTTGGAGTGGGACGGACCATGGGAGTTGAAGTACCTTCACTCACTTACTGAGACCGCTGCGACCCTCATCCAATGACTGATCAAGACCACACTTGGCACACAGAGCCCCCATGACCCACTCTACATCCTGGTGCAGTTTGGAGAACGGGGGAGTATGGATGATGGGACTTCCAGTACCTTCCCTCACTTCCAGAGACCGCTGCAACCCTCATCCAGAGAATGATCAAGACCAAATGTGACACACACAGACCCCGTGACCCACTCTACATCCTGGTGCCAACCTTGGCACACAATGCCTTCCTCAAATAACCTGGGCACCGCCGAGTCCTCAGCTAGTATGTATATACGTATATATATATATATATATATAGAGAGAGAGAGAGAGAGAGAACATTCTGAGAAACACTGCTTTAGAAGGATACAGTCATGACACTGGGGGCGAAAGGTAGCCTGGAAAAGTTACTTTTACCTGCTTTCTGTTGTCCCAGGCGCAAGGACATACGACCGCCTCAAGAAAACGCGGGAGGAAGAGCGCCTGAAGCGCACCATGCTTTCCGAGGTCCTCCAGTACATCCAGGACAGCAACGCCTGCCAGCAGTGGCTCAGCCGACAAGCCGACCTGTACGTATTATTATTATTATTAATAATAATAATGGTATTTGTACCCCATCATTTCTCTACCCCCATAATTTCTCTGTCCCCTACAACCTTTGTGTATATTACCGCCCGAGGCCAACCTGTAATAATAAATATGCACCATTTGTTTCCCTTGCAGTGATTCCGGGTTGAGTCCTTCCATTCCAGTTTCATCCAATTCAGGTAGGTGCCTCTCTGAGCTTTGCATCTGTTGCCTTTGTCAATGTCACTGCTCTTAGAAAGGAGAGAACTGAACTGGGTTGCTGTAAGTTTTTCGGGCTGCCTGGTCACCCGCAAAAAGCGAAAATCCACAAAGTAGGGACACTATATTTATTTTAATAAGTAGCCTGGGGACCCAGCGGTGCCCGGGTTAGTTGAGAAAGGCATTGTGTGCCAAGGTTGGTCTTTCTCAGTTATTTATGTGGCTCGCAGTGGTCTGGGGAAGTTAGTGAAGGTACTGCGAGTCCCATCGTCCATGGCCCATCCTCCGAACAGCACCACGATGTAGTGGGAGCTCTGCGTGCCAAGTTTGGTCTTGATCAGTCATTGGATGATGGTCACAGTAGTCTCAGAAAGTGAGCGAAGGTACTCCAAGTTCCATCATCCATGGTCCATCTTCCTCTAAAGTGCACCAGGATGTAGAGTGGGTCATGGGGGCTCTGTGTCCCAAGTTTGGTCTTTCTCGGTCTCTGTTGGGGGCCACAGTGGTCTGTGGGAACCAAACGGTTGGAAAGTACTACAGATCCTATCATCCATTGTCTGTCCTCCCCCAAACCTCACCAGGATGTAAAGGGGGTCATGGCAGTTATGTGTGCCAAGTTTGGTCTTGATCAGTCATTGGATGAGCGTAGCAGCGGTCTCAGGAAGTGAGTAGAGGTACTTAAAGTCCCATCATCCATGGTCCGCCTTCCTCCAAACTGCAGTAGGATGTAGAGTGGGTCATAGGGGTTATGCGTGCCAAGTTTGGTCTTGATCAGTCATTGGATGAGCGTAGCAGCGGTCTCAGGAAGTGAGTAGAGGTACTTAAAGTCCCATCATCCATGGTCCGCCTTCCTCCAAACTGCAGTAGGATGTAGAGTAGGTCATGGGGGTTATGCGTGCCAAGTTTGGTCTTGATCAGTCATTGGATGAGCGTAGCAGCGGTCTCAGGAAGTGAGTAGAGGTACTTAAAGTCCCATCATCCATGGTCCGCCTTCCTCCAAACTGCAGTAGGATGTAGAGTGGGTCATAGGGGTTATGCGTGCCAAGTTTGGTCTTGATCAGTCATTGGATGAGCGTAGCAGCAGTCTCGGGAAGTGAGTGGAGGTACTTCAAGTACCATCATCCATGGTCCGCCCTCCTCTAAACTGCAGTAGGATAGAGTCTGTGCCATGGGTGCACTGTGTGCCAAGTGTAGTCTGTATCAGTCTTTGTTCAGGGCCACAGTAATCTGTGGGAAATGAAGGGTTTGAAAGTACTCAAGTCCCATAATCCATGGAGGTACTTCAAGTCCCATCATCTATGGTCCACCCTCCTCCAAACTGCAGTAGAATGTAGTGTGGGCCATATGGGCTCTGTATGCCAAGGTTGGTTACTGTCAATTCAGGCCATACACAATGCCCCATGAGCTGAGGCCTAGTAGTGAAAATCAAGTTAATGAAGCCTTACTGTCAATTTGGGCCTTAAACAGCACCCCATTAAGTGAGGCCTAGTCAGGAAAATCAAGTTAATGAAGCCTTACTGTCAATTTGGGCCTTAAACAGCACCCCATTAAGTGAGGCCTAGTCAGGAAAATCAAGTTAATGAAACCCTACTGTCAATTCAGGCCTTAAACAGTATACCATTAAATGAGGTCTAGTCAGGAAAATCAAGTTAATGAAGCCTGTCAATTTTGGGCCTGGTCTGTGGGAAGTGAATTGGGTTAAGGTACTGTAAATCCCATCATTTGTGACCCATCCTGCCCTAAACTGCACCAGAATGTAGAGTGGGTCATGGGGGCTTTGTGTGCCAAGTGTGGTCTGCATTGGTCATTGGATGAGGGCCGCAGTGGTTTCAGTAAGTGAGTGAAGGTACTGCAAGACCCATCATCCATGGTCCATCCCCCTTAGAACTGCAGCAGGATGTAGAGTGGTCATGAGTAGTCTGTGTGGCAAGTTTGGGCCTGGTCTGTGATTTGTAGGGGCTACAGTGTTCTGTGGGAAGTGAATCGGGTGAAGATACTGCATCCATCATTTGTGGCCCATCCTGCCATAAACTGCTCCAGATTGTAAAGTGCGCCATTGGGCCTCTGTGTACCAAGTTTGGTCCTGATCCATCATTGGTGTGGGCCACAGTGCTGTAAGGAAGTGAGTTTAAGTACTGGAAATCCCGTCATCCATGGTCCATCCTCCCTCAAACTGCACCAGGACGTAAAGTGGGTCTTGGGGGGTTCTGTGTGCCAAGTTTGGTCTTGTTCTGTCATTGTTGGGGGCTGCAAAGTGTTTTGGCCTTAAACTCCCACCATGCCTGACTGCCTCAGGGCTTTTCCTTACCCCCCTCTGCCACTGTAGAGTGTCGGAATGTTGGTGGTGCTGGCCAATCAGAGACGTTATGCAAATAATCCCACAGTGGCAACCAATTGGAACGCTGCCACATATCCGCATCTCCGCACACATACATACAAACATTCTCTTGTATTATATTTAGATACAGATATAGATATAGATTATACATTATTTTAGTAGTTATGCACTATTTTAATTCTTTGTAAACCCTCCCCACACGCTTATACATGACTACATAACCCTCCTTGAACGTGTTGTTGACGTAATCCTCGGCTCCGGCTTTAACCGCAAACGCTCTTCAGTCCACATTGAAAAACCGCGAAACAGCGAGTCTGCGAAAAGCAAACCGCGAAGTAGTGAGGGACCACTGTCGCCTTCGGGCTGAGAGGGGCGGTATACAAATATAGTAAATAAATAAATAAATATCTGCTCTCAAGGCCTGGATATACCTTAGCATGACTCACATGGCAGCACTTCTGCTCTGTGATCTGTGCTTTGTGGCGGGAAGTTGGCATGAGGAAGAATGCCGGGCCAAATGAGTTCCAGCTGAACAGCACATACTGCATTCTTGGCTTGATGTCCCGAGTTCAAATCCCAACTCATACCAGAGGTTTTCCTAATTCCCTTTTTTTCAGCTTCAGGCTGCATTGATGGTCATAACTGTCAGGAATTACATACCGAGCAGCTCAGTGGTATTGTCTTCCTGGTCAATACAATGATGGATCTGGACCACACTTGGCACGGACACTCAGTGTGCCCAAATGTGAACACTGGTGGAGTTTAGGGGAAACAGGCCTTGATATTTGGGAGTTGTAGTTGCTGGGATTTATAGTTCAGCAGGATAACAGTTGGCCTAACACTGCTTTTGTTGCCTCTCTCCAGGCAGGAGAAGCGCCCCACCATTGAACCTCACCGGCCTCCCTGGGACAGAAAAACTGAATGAGAAAGAGAAAGAGGTAAATCAGGAATGACCGGCCAGACCGTAGTATTAGACTGCTATCAGGGTAGAACAACATGGGCCCAATCCAAAACCAATAATAGTGTGTTCAGGTAAAGGTTTCCCCCTGACATTAAGTCTAGTTGAGTCCGACTCTGGGGGTTGGTGCTCATCTCCATTTCTAAGCCGAAGAGCCAGCATTGTCCATAGACACCTCCAAGGTCTTGTGGCTGGCATGACTGCAAGGAGCACTGTTACCTTCCCGCCAGAGCAGTACCTATTGATCTACTCACATTTGCATGTTTTTGAACTTCTGGGTTGGCAGAATCTTATTTATTTACAATTATATGCCGCCCTTCTCACCCCGAAGGGGACTCAGAGCGGCTTACAAATAAAATGAAAATACAATATATTATATTATAGCCATAGCACAATATCAATACTATATATAACATTGTGCTATAACATTATACTGTAATATTATTAGTAATATTACATGTAATATAAAATATCATATAATTAGTAGTAGTATTATATCGTATTACATTATAATATTATCAATATTTTATGTATATACAATACAATGTATTATACTGTATTCTATTATAAGCACAGTGCACGAGGCAAGATGGAACTGCCTTCCTGACCCCTCTCTTCATTTAATTATATAATTATAATTTTTTATTATTATATTCAGCTTAGAAATGGAAATGAGCACCACCCTCAGAGTCGGACGTGACCGGACTTAATGTCAGGGGAAAACTCTTACCTTTAGTAATGTTGGAAACTGCTTTGAGTTCCCTTAGGGCAGTGTTTCCCAACCGCTGTTATGCGGCACACTAGTGTGCCGTGAGCGATCATCAGGTGTGCCGTGGGCAATTGGAACCTCCAATACCCTTTCTTCCTTCCCCCTCCTGCCGAACACTTTTTCTTCTCCACTCGGGCTCCCTTCTTCCCAGCCTCGCTCTGCTCGCTTTGCTCACACTGCCGCTTTTGCCGGATGTTTAGGAGGGGAGGGGGGAGGGAGGAAGACATGGGCCGAGTCTGCGCAGTAGCGCCCGCACGGGTCATGTCTTCCTCCCTCCCCCTCCCCTCCCAAACACGCTCACGCTGCCCCCTCGGATCAAAATGGCGGCAGAAGCGCCAGTGTAGAAGAAAAAGTAAGTGTTGGGCAGGAGGGGGAAGAAAAGGCGCAAAGAGGAAGGGGGAGGAAGAGGTCTCTGTCGAAAGCTGGCATGGGCAAACTTGGACCTTCCGGGTGTTTTGGACTCCAACTCCCACCATTCCCAGCAGCCTCAGGCCCTTTCCCTTTCCCCCCTCAGCCACTTAAGCAGGAAAGGGCCTCAGGCTGTTAGGAATGGTGGGAGTTGAAGTCCAAAGCACCCAGAGGGCCCAAGTTTTCCCATGCCTGTTTTAGGGACCTTAAAGTGGTGAGCCTCCTTCCAACATTGAGATTCTGGAGAGAAAAACAACAACATCATCACATAACATTGTTTGAGTCCACAGTGCTCTCTGGGTGTAGGTGAACTACAACTTCCAAACTCAAGGTCAATTCCCAAGCAAACCCTTTCAGTACTTTCTGTTGGTAATGAGAGTTCAATATGCCAAGTTTGGTTCAATTCCATTGTTGCAAGGGTTCAGGATGCTCTTTGATTGTGTGTTAACTATAAATCCCAGAAACTGTAACTCCCAAATGTCAAGGTCTATTTCCCCCCAACTCCATCTGTGTTCACATTTGGGCATATTGAGTATTCATGCCAAGTTTGGTCCTGATCCAACATTGTTTGAGTCCACAGTGCTCTCTGGATATAAGTGAACTACAACTCCAAAACCCAAGGTCAATGCCCACCAAACTCTTATAGTATTTTCTCTTGGCTATGGGAGTTCTGTGTGGGAAGTTTGTGTCTTTCTGCCATTCCTGCCAGGATATCTATGTTGTGTTCATCGAAACAGGCCCAGGTTTCACACTGAGTGTATAAATACATTTAAAAACATATTAACTATATGTATTACTGTGTTAGAGTGTCATTTTGTGTCATTTTGGTTGGTGGTGTGCCCCAGGATTTTGTAAATGTAAAAAATGTGCCGCGGCTCAAAAATGGTTGGAAAACACTGCCTTAGGGGAAGCAAGCGGTATATAAATGTAGTAAATAAATAAATAAACTAGGAAATTGGCATGTTCTCACCTTCCAGGACTGTAGATGATGCGTCCTACGGGATTTTGAAAGGTTTCTGTTATGGGGAATGAAGGAGCCCCTGATGGCGCAGTGGGATAAACTCTTGCGCCAGCAGGACTGCTGACCAAAAGGCTGGAGGTTTGAATCCCGGGAGTGGGGTGAGCTCCTTGCTGTCAGCTCCAGCTTCCATACAGGGACGGACGTGAGAGAAGCGTACCACAGGATGGTCAAACATCCGGGGGTCCTTGCAAAAAGCCAATTCTCTCACACCAGAAGTGACTTGAGGGAGGAGACACGCAACAGGGTGCGTCAATGACCTCTTGCTTTCTCTCCCCAGCTCTGCCAGGTCGTCCGGCTGGTCCCCGGAGCGTACTTAGAGTACAAGGCGGCCTTAGTCAACGAGTGCCACAAACAGGGAGGCCTCCGGCTGGCCCAGGCCCGGGCCCTGATCAAGATCGACGTCAACAAAACCCGGAAGATCTACGACTTCCTCCTCCGGGAAGGGTGCATCACCAAGGCGTAACGGGAAGCGCCTTTGGGACTTCTTGGACAACAAGGACCTTGAATCTCTTTGGGAACCGTGTCCTCGTACCGTTTCCTTCCCCCTGTAATGTCGGTATGACACTGTGGCTGTGAACTTTGTGGAAAGAGGCGCATAACGTGGGATTAAAATCTGAATGGGCATTTGGTTCTTGAGCCATGCAAGCATGCCTGGATTACCCATAAGGCCAACGAGGCCTTGGCCTAGGGGCGTAAGCCGGGGCGCAGATCACGGACCAAAAAAAACCCTGGTCCACACCCCTCTTTCCCCCTTTCTCATGCCCCTCCTCGCTCCTTCTCCCTGCTCCGTCCCCAGTGTCTGGCTCTCCTGCCTTCGAGAGCAGCTCTCTCTCTCTCTCTCTCTCGCTTTCTCTCTCACGTGTGCTCTCTCGCTATTTCGCGCTCTCTCTCACTCTCGTGCCCTCTCTCGCTCTCTTTCGCGCTCTCTCTTTCTCACGCGCGTTCTCTCTCTTTTGCTCTTTTGTGCGTGCTCTCTCGCTCTCGTGCGCTCTCGCTCTCTTTCGCACGCTCCCTCTCGCTCGCTCTTGCTTGCTCTCTCTCGCTCTCTCACGCGCTCTCTCTCGTGCACTCTCGCGCGCACTCTCTCTCTCTCTCTTGCTCTCTCTCTTTTGCGCTCTCCCTCTCTCATGCGCGCTCTCTCTCTCTCGCTCTCTTTCATGCACACTCTCTCGCGCACTCTTGCTTGCTTGCTCTCGTGCGCACTCTCTCACTCGCTCTTGCTCTCTCTATCTCTTGCACGTGCTCTCTCTCGCTGTTTCGCACGCGCTCTCTTTCACGCTCTCTCTCGCGCTCCCTCTCTTTCACACGCTCGCTCTTTTGCTCGCTCTCGCTCGCTCTATTGCGTGCCTTTGGAGCGACTTTGCACCTGCTGCGCTCTCCCCAAGCCTCCCGACTCCTGAGAAGACCTTCAGAGCACAGCGGAGCTTTCCAGCCGGTGGGAATGCATGGGGACCTTGGAGGTGGCGGGATGGTGCCTACTCGCCTTTCTCTTCTGCTCCGGACGCACCATGGCAAAAGCCAGCCAAGTGTGGGTCTGAGTGGTGCGTTTGTGTGTGTGTGGGGTAGACGTTGGCTGGGGGCGTAATTCCAAAGTGTGGCCTAGGGCACAAAAAGGCGTTAAACCGGGCCTGCATGCAAGAGGGGGAACCGGGGGGGGGGGTCGCTTTGGTGCCCCAAACGGCATGCATGCAGAACTGCTGCTCTTGAAGCACATCTTCTGTGTGGGAGAAGCAGACAAAAAACATTTCCCCTCCACTTCTGTTTGCCTGATGAAAAGCCTGCCGTTTCAAGAGGTTCGGCACGTGCCAGAGGAGCTCAAAACTGCGTCACGTGTTGAATTATACCATTCCAAAATTACACCATTCAAAAGGGATGAGGGGGAGAATGGCAGTTTAGATGCTTGTTTGGAGCAGAATAGGACTATTCATCATCTATTTTCCCAAGTGACTTCTAAGGTCTACATCAATAATCCAGATTTTGGCTGGAATGGGGTCAGGAATTATTGGCACGTTAGTTTGAGTTCACAGCGCGCTCTGGATGTAGGTGGCAAACCAAACTCCACCAGTGTTCACATTTGGGCATATCGAGTATCCGTACCAAGTTTGGTCCAAATCCATCATTGCTTGAATCCACCGTGCCCTCTGGATGTAGGTGAACTACAACTCCCAAACTTAAGGTCAGTGCCCACCGAACCATTCCAGTGTTTTCTCTTGGTCGTGGGAGTTCTGTGTGCCAAGTTTGGTTCAATTCCATCATTGATGGAGCTCAGAAAACTCTTTGATTGTAGATGAACTATAAATCCCAGCAACTACAACTCCCAAATGACAAAATCAACCCCTCCCCAACCCCCACAGTGTTTGAATTTGGGTGTATCAGGTATTTGTACCAAATTTGGTCCAGTGAATCATTATATCCTACATCCAGTGCCCTCTGGATGTCGGGAACTACAACTCCCAAACGCAAAGGTCAATGCTCCCAAATCCAAGATTTTCTGTTGGTCATGGGAGTTTGTCCCAAGTTCCACCAGAATGCTCTTTGATTTATGGAACTATAAATCCCAGCAACTACAACTCCCATGCCAAGGTCAATGCCCACCAAATCCTTCCATTTTCTGTTGGTCATGGGAGTTGTGTGTGCCAAGTTTGGTTCAGAATTCTCTTTGATTGTAGGTGAACTATACATCCCAGCAACTACAACTCCCAAACGCAAGGTCAATGCCCACCAAACCCTTCCAGGATTTTCTGTTGGTCATGGGAGTTGTGTGTGCCAAGTTTGGTTCAGAATGCTCTTTGATTGTAGGTGAACTATAAATCCCAGCAACTACAACTCCCAAATGTCAAGGTCTGTTTTCCCCAAGCTCCTTCAAATTTGAAGGAGCCAGGAACACACAGCCAAATTTGGTCCCAATCCATCATTGTGGGAGTCCACAGTGCTCTCTGGATGTTGGTGAACTACAACTCCCAAACTCAAAGTCAATGCCGATTTAACCCTTCCAATACTTTCTGTTGCTCAGGGGAGTTCTGTGGACCAAGTTCGGTTCAAGTCCATCATTGGTGGAGTTTAGAATGTTCTTTGATTGTAGATGAACTATAAATCCCAGTAACTACAACTCCCAAACGTCAAGGTCTATTTTCCCCAAACTCCACCAGTATTCAAATTTGAAGGAGCCAGGAAGACACAGTTCCTGGATCATCAGTGGGGAGCCCCTCCCCCGGGAACAATATATAATACTAATATTGTGCTGTGCTAATAATATTGTGTACCCTAATTCGTCCGAACTGCAATTAAGCCATTGAACATTGCAAAGCACGGCACAGAAGGGTACATTTTGCAGCCAAATTAACTGATGCCGGATGAGCAAACGTCATTACGACGCCTTTACTGCCAGGTTACTGATCTGGTTGGTGATGCATAAATCTGATGGCTCGTAATTGGCCTCATAAGATGTAAACACCCACATCCACTGTTTGCCCACAATGCAGAGTGCTTCCTTCTCTGTGGTCAGTTAATGATGAACCTTTACATAGCTAAGACAGGAGGTGTTTCCTTGGAAAGCAGGTATCAAAACATCCGATGGCAAACCAACTTCACGTTTCCATCGAATCTCCTTTCCAAAAATATAAAGGTTCTTGGTCTATTTAGTTATTTATTTACGACATTGATATGCTGCCCTCCTGACCCCGAAGGGGACTCAGAGCGGCTTACAAGTAAAATATAAATACAATATATTATATTATTGCCATAGCACAATATTAATTTTATATATATATATACTAGCTGTACCCGGCACACGTTGCTGTGCCCTATTTAGGAGATGCGAGAAAGTCTGAGTATGTCAGGGTTGGAATTGTTGTTAGTTATGGTGTTGTTGGGGCCCTGGCTGTGTCGTTGTGGGTTGTTCTGGTGGGTGGGATGTTGTTGGTGTGTGGTGTTGCTGGCGTTCTGCAGAGCTTGTGGATATACAATGTTTTTTGTCTTTCCGTCTGCTCTGTTGATGTAGAGGTTGATGCTTGGAAGTTAACTTTGGAAGTGAGTGGAGGTACTTGAAATCCCATTATCCATGGTGTCCTCCTCTGAACTGCAGTCGGATGGAGTGCGGGTCATGGGGGGCATTGTGTGCCAAGTTTGGTCTTTTTCGGTCTTGGTTCTGGGCCACAGTGGTCTGTGGGGAATGATGGGTTGTGAAGTAGTACAAATCCCATTATCCATGGAGGTACTTCAAGTCCCATAATTCATGGTCCACCCTCCTCCAAACTGTAGTAGAATGTAGCGTGGGTCATAGGGGCTCTGTGTGCCAAGGTAGGTTACTGTAAATTCAGGCCATACACAATGTCCCATGAGCTGAGGCCTAGTCAGGAAAATCAAGTTAATGAAGCCTTACTGTCAATTCAGGCCATACACAATGTCCCATGAGCTGAGGCCTAGTCAGGAACAGCATGTTAATGAAGCCTTACTGTCAATTCAGGCCATACACAATGTCCCATGAGCTGAGGCCTAGTCAGGAAAATCAAGTTAATGAAGCCTTACTGTCAATTCAGGCCATACACAATGTCCCATGAGCTGAGGCCTAGTCAGGAACAGCAAGTTAATGAAGCCTTACTGTCAATTCAGGCCATACACAATGTCCCATGAGCTGAGGCCTAGTCAGGAAAATCAAGTTAATGAAGCCTTACTGTCAATTCAGAGCGTAAACAGCATTCCCTTAAGTGAGGCCTAGTCAGGGAAATTAAGTTAATGAAGCCTTACTGTCAATTTTGGGCATGGTCTGTGATTTGTAGGGGTGTAAATTTTCTGTGGGAAGTGAATTGGGTGTTTGTGTTTGTGCCTCAGCCCTTTGCCTTATACTCCTCTGACAGTTTATTATGGGTCGGAATGTTCATGTTGGCTGGCCAGTACAGGAGTTATGCAAATCCGCCCTTATTGCCAGCCAATCATGTTGTCAGAATGTAGAGGCTGGGAGAGTCGTTGGCAGCCCCAGAGGATGCTGGGAAATGTAGGGTTTTTTACTCGTTGTTTTGGGGGCCTTTTAGGTTTTGGGGGGGAAAGTTTCTTTGATACAAACATACCTTGCTTGAGGCCTATTTCTGTTGGCAAGTTTGGTGTTTCTGCATTGTAAGGTTTCTCTGTTTGGGACTGTCGTTCCATGACGGGAACCCCTTTATATAATAGATTGTACTATAACATACTGCAATGTTATTAGTAATATTACATTATTATTATTATACTTCAAACTTCTAGACTGCCACTCCCCGAGGGCTCGGAGCGGTTTGCAGAATTGAAGAATAAACACAGTATGAGAACCAATAAAACGACAACAAAATTACAATACAAATTCAACTAACAATAAATTACCATTAAACATAGTAATAATACACGGTAGCCGGACTATGCCCTTTCCAATTAACTCTAACAGATCTAAGGGAGGGATCAGTCAAAGCTAGGGGAATTTCTTTCCTTAGTTTCAGTGATCTCAGGGTGTTTTGAGTCTTATTGGTTTTAATTGGGGGGCTATGGGAGCCTGATCTGACCCAGCTCCTGAAGCCCAACCCCCAGAAGGTCCTGGTTTTATATTTCTTACTATCTTGGGGACCCGGCCCTGCCTGGGTTAATTGAGAAAGGCATTGTGTGCCAAGGTTGGTCCTTATCAGTTGTTTATTTGGCTCGCAGTGGTCTCAGGAAGTGAGTGAAGGTAATTCAAGTCCCATCATCTGTTGTCCAATGTCTTCCAAACTGGAGTAGGATGTGGTGTGGGCCATGGGGGCTCTGTGTGCCAAGTGTGGTCTTGATCAGTCAGTGGATGAGGGTTGCAGCAGTCTCGGGAAGTGATTGGAGGTACTTCAAGTCCCATCCTCCATGGTCTGCCCTCCTCCAAACTGCAGCAGGATGCAGAGTGGGCCATGGGTACTCTGTGTGCCAAGCTTGGGCCTGGTCTGTGATTTGTAGGGGCTTCAATGTTCTGTGGGAAATGAATCGGGTGAAGGTACTGCAAATCCCATCATTTGTGGCCCATCCTGCCCTACACTGCACCAGGTTGTAAAGTGGGCCAGTGGGCATCTGTGTGCCAAGTGTGGTCCTGATCCTTCTATGATGTGGGCCAGAGTGCTCCAAGCAAGTGAGTTAAAGTACTGCAAGTCCCGTCATCCATGGTCCATCCTCCCTCAAACTACACCAGGATGTAGAGTGGGTCTTAAGGGTTCTGTGTGCCAAATTTGGTCTTGTTCTCTCATTGTTTGGGGTTGCAAAGGGGGTCGCAAACTGCCTCAGGCCTTTTCCTTACCCCCTCTGCCACTTTAGAGTGTCAGAATGTTCGTGTTGGCGACTGCCTCAGGCCTTTGCCTTATCCTCCTCTGCCAGTTTAGAGGGTCGTAATGTTCGTGTTGGCTGGCCAATAGAGGCGTTATGCAAATACTCCCATCATGTCAGAATGTAGAGGCCGGGAGCCAATCGGAACGCTGCCACATACATACATACAAACCCACACACATACAAACATTCCGCTTTGTTAAGATATAGAGTCTCTGAGCACAGGCTAGGACCTCAGTAACGTCCAAAGGCGTCTGGTCTCTCCAGAGGCATCCTGCCGGCGCCAGGCAGCTGGGCCGATCAACATCACTCCCAACTGGCCATGGACCACCAGCTACTGTGTCGACACCCCCGTCAGGGTTGGATGCGACGCAAGGATAACACGATTCCCAGGGATCCACCGCCGGGACCGAGGATCCAGGGCCGACCACGGGCTCTCTGTCCTCCCCGGCCTCTAGGCTCCATTCTCGCTCGGTGTCCTCCTTCTCGGCCGCCCTCATGACGACATCGTCCGAGGGAACTGTAAATTGCTCATCCGAGCCTCCCGGCTTCTCTTCGATGGATTTATCGACTGGAAAGTCCCAAGATTGATCCCAACACAGATCTGGGGATTCCTGCCGGAGAGGGTCTGGGGTGGAGACTCTGGGGTCAAGACTGCAGATCATGGGGTTGGGAAATGTTCAGTTTCATTAGTAAATCACCGAAGTTTATTAGGCAAAGTAGCAGCCATTGGTATTCTCTGTATATATATTCCATAGTCGGTTGATCTGGCCTCCTGGAGTACGGCACTGGGTCGGGCCCATTCAGGCTTCCATATGCCACCGCCATGGCCTGGCTTCTCCAACTCGTAGATGCCTGGTCCTTAAATTTCATCATTCTTAGAATTTTGGCTGTTGTCATATTATTATTAGTATTATATTTTATTACATTATAATATTATCAATATTATATGTATATACAATATATTATGTTGTGTACGAATCACAACTCAGTTAAGATTATACCATCTTAACAGAAAGGCAGCAGATTACAGGAGCTGTCTTCATAAATAATCGCGTTATCCTGAGAAAAAGTTATAATATCGCAAAGGACGACCACCTCACCCGCTGCAGAGGAAATCTGCTACCAAACAGGAGCTTTTTTGCTGAGTTCCAGGGCCAGAGAAGCAGATGCCGAAAACAGAAGAACGGCCTGCCTCAAGGGAGTGTGCTTTCTCTATCAATGTTCAACATTTACACAAATGGCCAGCCACTGCAAGAAGGGAAAGAGAGTTTAATCTATGCTGACGATCGTGCCATCACCGCTCAAGAAGGGAGCTTTCAAATGGCTGAACAGAAGTTCTCCAAAGCTTTAGGTGCTCTTACTGCCTATTAGAGGGAAAACCAGCTGATTCCTAATCCATCTAAGTTTCATCTATGCTGACGATGGTGCCATCACCACCCAAGCAGGGAGCTTGGAAATGGATGAACAGAAGCTCTCCAAAGCTTTAGGTGCTCTTACTGCCTATTACAGGGAAAACCAGCTGATTCCTAATCCATCGAAGTTTCATCTATTCCCAGCCTCGCTCTGCTCGCTTTGCCTCGCTTTGCTCTGTGGCGAGTCTGCGCAGTAGCGCCCGCACAGGTCACGTCTTCCTCCCTCCCCTCCTGAACACGCTCACGCTGTCCCCTCGGATCAAAAGGGCGGCAGAAGCGGCAGTTTAGAAGAAAAAGTAAGTGTTGGGCAGGAGGGGGAAGAAAGGGCGCGAAGGGGAAGGGGGAGGAAGAGGTCTCTGTCCAAAGCTGGCACGGGAAAACTTGGACCTTCCAGGTGTTTTGGACTCCAACTCCCACCACTCCTAGCAGCCCCAGGCTCTTTTCCTTTTTCCCCTCAGCCACTTAAGCAGGAACGGGCTTCAGGCTGTTAGGAATGGTGGGAGTTGAAGTCCAAGGCACCCAGGGGGCCGAAGTTTTCCCATAGTTTGAGTCCACAGTGCTCTCTGGGTGTAGGTGAACTACAACTTCCAAACTCAAGGTCAATTCCCAAGCAAACCCTTTCGAGCCACTTGGAAGGGGCGACCAATAAATCCAAATAATAAATAAATAATAGTACTTTCTGTTGGTGATGAGAGTTCAATATGCCAAGTTTGGTTCAATTCCATTGTTGCAAGAGTTCAGGATGCTCTTTGATTGTGTGTAAACTATAAATCCCAGAAACTGTAACTCCTAAATGCCAAGGTCTATTTTCCCCAAACTCCATCTGTGTTCACATTTGGGCATATTGAGTATTCATGCCAAGTTTGGTCCTGATCCAACATTGTTTGAGTCCACAGGGCTCTCTGGATATAGGTGAACTACAACTCCAATCCCCAAGGTCAATGCCCACCAAACTCTTATAGCATTTTCTCTTTGTTATGGGAGTTCTGTGTGGGAAGTTTGTGTCTTTCCGCCATTCCTGCCCAGGTTTCACACTGAGTGTATAAATACATTTAACAACGTATTAACTATATGTATTACTGTGTTAGAGTGTCATTTTGGTTGGTGGTGTGCCCCAGGATTTTGTCAATGTAAAAAATGTGCCGCGGCTCAAAAAAGGTTGAAAAACACTGATCCAGAGATATATACTCATGCCTTCAGGAGGGATGATTCCCCAAACTCAAGTCACTGAAACAAACTTGGGCAAGTCACACTCTCTCAGCCTCAGAAGGCGGCCATGGTAACCCTTTTCTCGATACACCTTGCAAGGAAAGCTCTACAACAGGGTCACCGTGGGTCGGGAATGGCTTGAAGGCACACCACGAGAACAACAGGTTGCAGTTTTTCCACCCTGGGGCGGGGATTTAATGTCCTACTGACCATGCAAATATTGGCTGTAATTGCCCTTCGCCTCTTTCCCATCGCAAGCCAAGCTAGCTATTAAACAAGCTAAAGCATTCATTCTAACTGGCTAAACTGGGATTCGAATCATGCAACCTTTCAGATCTTGTTCAGACTTATAGCCAGCTCAGCAAAAAGTGGAGAATGCTGGGAGGGGCAGTCCAAGAATGTCCGGAGGGACTTGTGATGGCCATCTGGGTGGCCTTTGGCCGGTCACTGGGTGTCACTGGGTGGCCTTTGGCCGGTCCTTCCTTCTCAGCCTGAACTACCAAACTAGATTGCTGTGATAATATAGGGAATTATTTATGCTGAGAGAATGGCTACATGTACTAAAGGAGAATTAAACGAAACACAAAGATACGAGGGTTGAATGAAAAGTAATGCCTCCACCTTCGTATATTGTTGCTGGGGGAGGGGCTCCCAGCGGATGACCCAGAAAACATAATATTATTATCAATATTATATGTGTATACAATATTATTAGCACAGCACAATCTCTCGTCTCGGCATTACTTCACGAGCAAAGATTCTTACGAAGGACTCATCCCACGCTTTTTACAAGCGCGTTGCTGACTAAAAAGGCCAATCTGAGATAGGCAAGTCCGGCTGCAGAAAGCACAGCGGAGAGTCTCCTTGGGTGATGTCGTTTCCAAGCTGCGGTTCTTTCTGCGCTGTCGTTTCTCTTCGAGACCCGTTCGGCGTGTCTTCTCGAAAGAGGCCGCAGCATTGTGGATCGTGCGTCTCCATGCCTCCCGATGTGAGGCCAGGGTGGACCATTGTTGATGATCAATCTGGCCAAGCCTCAGATGTTGTTTCAGAGAGTCCTTATATCTCTTTTTGGGGGCACCTCTCATGCGAGTTCACCGTAGAGTGGTATCTTTGGGAGGCGGTGGTCCTCCATCCTAGAGACGTGCCCTGCCCAGCCCAGCTGTGTTCTCAATAGCATGGCCTCAACGCTGGTGATCCCTGCTTGCTCAAGGACAGCAACATTCGTCACATAGTCCGTCCAGTGTATATTTAGGATTGTGCGAAGACAGCGCTGATGAAAGCGTTCGAGGAGTCGTAGGTGTTGGCGATAGGTGACCCATGTTTCAGACCCATAGAGGAGAATAGTCAGTACGATAGCTATGTACACACTGATTTTGGTGCTTTGACTCAGGTGCTTGTTGCTCCAGACTCTTTTGTGAAGCCTTCCGAATGCACTCTATGCCTTTGCTAATCTGTGATCTATATCTTTGTCAATCTTGGCGTCTGAAGAGATGATGCTTCCCAGGGAGGTGAACTGCTGAACGGACTTAAGCACAGATGTGCCTATGCTGACGTGGGGATGATGGTGTTCTTCCTGTGGTGCGGGCTGGTAGAGGACTTCCGTTTCCTTCAGGCTGACTTCCAGCCCAAACAGCTCTGCAGCTGTTGCAAAGCAGGACGTGAGGCGCTGCAGGGCTGCTTCTGAATGGGCGACAAGGGCAGCATCGTCGGCAAAAAGCAGCTCACGGACTAGATAGTTGAGAGTCTTAGTGCGAGCCCTCAGACGGCTTAAGTTGAACAAGCTGCCATCAGTACGATAGCAAGGTCCTCAGGTCATAGGTTTGGTTTGAGTTTCCTTCTCTAGATGGTTGACCTTACAGGGTTAGACAAGCACCATCTGCCTGGGTCTGAAATCAGAGTTTTCCTTCTCTTAGGATGGTTGCCAAAAGGCTAGAGAGCCCATCCTGCCCTTTGACGCTCTTTGTCAGACCCTTCGGTTGTGACCTGTATGGCATGAGAGGCCCTACTGGTGGCTAATATGCCACCGCCAGCATGGCTCACAACGTCATTAGGGTGCGCAAGCCTCTCCCCCACTGCAAGGGGGCGCCAATGGAGAGGAGCACAGCACAATATTAGTATTATATATTACTATATTGTTCCTGGGGGAGGGGCTCCCAGCTGATGATCCAGGAACTGTGTCTTCCTGGCTCCCCTTCTTCAAATTGGAATACTGGTGGAGTTTGGGTAAAAAAAAACCTTGACACTTGGGAGTTGTAGTTGCTGGGATGTATAGTTCATCTACAATCAAAGAGCATTCTTAACTCCACCAACGATGGACTTGAACCGAACTTGGTCCACAGAACTCCGATGACCAACAGAAAGTATTGGAAGAGTTTGGTGGGCATTGATTTAGAGTTTGGGAGTTGTAGTTCACCTACATCCAGAGAGCACTGTGGACTCCCAAAATGATGGATCGGGACCAAACTTGGCACAGAAACTCAATATGGACAAATGTGAACACTGGTGGAGTTTGGGGAAAACATACCTTGATGCTTGGAAGTTGTATTCGCTGGGATTTCTAGTTCACCTACAATCAAAGAACATTCTAAACTCCACCAACGATGGACTTGAACCGAACTTGGTCCACAGAACTCCCACTACCAACAGAAAGTACTGGTAGGCTTTGGTGAGCATTGAACTTGAGTTTGGGAGTTGTAGTTCACCTACATCCAGAGAGCACTGTGGACTCCCAAAATGATGGATCGGGACCAAACTTGGCACAGAAACTCAATATGTTCAAATTTGAATACTGGTGGAGTTTGGGGGAAAGCAGACCTTGACATTTGGGAGTTGTAGTTGCTGGGATTTATAGTTCACCTACAATCAAAGAGCATTCTGAACCAAACTTGGCACACACAACTCCCATGACCAACAGAAAATCCTGGAAGGGTTTGGTGGGCATTGACTTTGCGTTTGGGAGTTGTAGTTCACCGACATCCAGAGAGTACTGTGGACTCCCACAATGATGGATCGGGACCAAACTTGTCACAGAAACTCAACATGCTCAAATTTGAATACTGGTGGAGTTTAGGGGAAAATAGACTTTGACGTTTGGGAGTTGTAGTTACTGGGATTTATAGTTCACCTACAATCTAAGAACATTCTAAACTCCACCAACTATGGACTTGAACCGAACTTGGTCCACTGAACTCCCATGACCCACAGAAACTATTGGAAGGGTTTGGTGGGCATTGACTTTGAGTTTGGGAGTTGTAGTTCGCCGACATCCAGCGAGCACTGATATGGAAGACTTTCGAAAGTCCCACTAATCAGGGGTTGCGTCTCAGATGGAAAACAGTTAAGCAACGCTCACCGGCAATTAGCACGGATGAGCATGATCCCTGTTGCTGCTGCTTTGACTTACAGCCAGACTGGTTGGGCAACCTTCTGCCCCTGGCAAGGCAACACTAGGTTGGCGTCTTGGGTCTGGAGCCAGTGGTGCAACCGGGGAAACAGTTGCTAACTTGTTAAGCCAGTCCTCCCCAATATCCACACATTGGCTTTGATCATCCAGGCAAGGTGGGGTTGCCTTTGAAACGCTTAGCGTCGTACTTTGTGCAACCCGTAACTTGAAGATTAAGGGATCGCCCGGTTGCCTCAAAGAGTTTCCAGTGTCGTCCTGATGCCAATGGATTCGAACCCTGATCTCCCAGAGACCAGCCTGGGTCAACACGACACTGGCTCTCTTTCTAAACATCATAAGGTCTCCCTTTGACATTAAGTCTAGTTGAGTCCGACTCTGGGGGTTGGTGCTCATCTCTAAGCCAAAGAGCCGGCGTTGTCCATAGACACCTCCAAGGTCATGTGGCTGGCATGACTGCATGGAGCGCCCTTACCTTCCCGCAGGAGTGGTAACTATTGATCGACTCAGACCTGCATGTTTTCAAACTGCTAGTAAAGGTAAAGGTTTCCCCCCGAGATTAAGTCCAGTCGTGTCCGGCTCTGGGGGATGGTGCTCATCTCTAAGCCAAAGAGCCGGCGTTGTCCATAGACACCTCCAAGGTCATGTGGGCGGCATGACTGAATGGAGCTCTCTTTCTAAACATCGTAAGGTTTTCCCTTGACATGAAGTCCAGTCGTGTCTGACTCTGGGGTGTGGTGCTCATCTCCATTACTAAGCCAAAGAGCCGGCGTTGTCCATAGACACCTCCAAGGTCATGTGGCCGGCATGAGTGCATGGAGCTCTCTTTCTAAACATCATAAGGTTTTCCCTTGACATGAAGTCCAGTCGTGTCTGACTCTGGGGTGTGGTGCTCATCTCCATTTCTAAGCCAAAGAGCCGGTGTTGTCCATAGACACCTCCAAGGTCATGTGGGCGGCATGAGTGCATGGAGTTCTCTTTCTAAACATCATAAGGTTTTCCCTTGACATGAAGTCCAGTTGAGTCCGACTCTGGGGGTTGGTGCTCATCTTCATTCCTAAGCCAAAGAGCCAGCGTTGTCCATAGACACCTCCAAGGTCATGTGGCTGGCATGACTGCATGGAGCGCCCTTACCTTCCCACAGGAGTGGTAACTATTGATCGACTCCGACCTGCATGTTTTCAAACTGCTAGTAAAGGTAAAGGTTTCCCCCCCGAGATTAAGTCCAGTCGTGTCCGACTCTGGGGGATGGTGCTCATCTCTAAGCCAAAGAGCCGGCGTTGTCCATAGACACCTCCAAGGTCATGTGGCCGGCATGACTGAATGGAGCTCTCTTTCTAAACATCGTAAGGTTTTCCCTTGACATGAAGTCCAGTCGTGTCTGACACTGGGGTGTGGTGCTCATCTCCATTTCTAAGCCAAAGAGCCGGCGTTGTACATAGACACCTCCAAGGTCATGTGGCCGGCATGACTGAATGGAGCTCTCTTTCTAAACATCGTAAGGTTTTCCCTTGACATGAAGTCCAGTCGTGTCTGACTCTGGGGTGTGGTGCTCATCTCCATTTCTAAGCCAAAGAGCCGGCGTTGTCCATAGACACCTCCAAGGTCATGTGGCCGGCATGACTGAATGGAGCTCTCTTTCTAAACATCGTAAGGTTTTCCCTTGACATGAAGTCCAGTCGTGTCTGACACTGGGGTGTGGTGCTCATCTCCATTCCTAAGCCAAAGAGCCAGCGTTGTCCAGAGACATCTCCAAGGTCATGTGGGCGGCATGAGTGCATGGAGCTCTCTTTCTAAACATCGTAAAGGTTTTCCCCTGACATGAAGTCCAGTTGTGTCCGACTCTGGGGTGTGGTGCTCATCTCCATTCCTAAGCCGAAGAGCCGGCGTTGTCCACAGACACCTCCAGGGTCCTGTGGCCAGCATGCCTGCATGGAGCGTCCTTACCTTCCCGCAAGAGCGGTAACTACTGATCTACTCATATTTGCATGTTTTCGAACTGCTAGTAAAGGTAAAGGTTTTCCCCTGACATGAAGTCCAGTCGTGTCTGACTCTGCAGGTTGGTGCTCATCTCAATTTCTAAGTTAAAGAGCCAGCGTTGTCCACAGACACCTCCAGGGTCCTGTGGTCAGCATGCCTACATGGAGCGTCCTTACCTTCCCGCAGGAGCGGTAACTACTGATCTACTCATATTAGCATGTTTTCAAACTGCTAGTAAAAGTAAAGTTTTTCCCCTGACATGAAGTCCAGTTGTGTCCGACTCTGGGGTGTGGCGCTCATCTCCATACCTAAGCCGAAGAGCCGGCGTTGTCCATAGACACCTCCAAGGTCATGTGGTTGACATGACTGCATGGAGCGCCCTTACCTTCCCATTGCAGCAGTATCTATTGATCTACTCACATTTGCATGTTTTCGAACTGCTAGTAAAGGTTTTCCCTGACATTAAGTCCAATCGTGTCCGACTCTGAGGTGTGGTGCTCATCTCCATTTCTAAGCCGAACAGCCAGCGTTGTCCGTAGACACCTCCAAGGTCATGACTGCATGGAGCCTTAACCTTCTCGTTGCGGCAGTACCTATTGATCTACTCACATTTGCATGTTTTCGAACTGCTAGGTTGGCAGAAGCTGGGGCTAACAAGAGGAGCTCACCTCGCTCCCTGGATTCGAACCTGCGACCTTTCGGTCAACAAGTTCAGCAGCTCAGCCATTTAACCCACTGCGCCACCGAGGAGATACAGAGTTATGACCTGCCCTAGTATACCCTAAAATGGCAAAGCCACTGGATTTAATCAGATGGGATGCTCCCGTATTTTGAAATTTTAGATAGTAATATATGTCAATCTTTTCCAGGGTTCTCGGGATCGTGCAATTCTGTCCCAGGCCCAAAGCTGGCCGCGGAGGAGGCCTTGTGCCTTTGCATCACATGGAGGATGCTTTGGAGCAAGAGTCAATGCGGACAAGAGGGAAGTAAACTGTTTGAGTTGCCAGGGCAACCAAGGAGACTGAGAGCGCACACTTCGGAGATGCCAGTCCCATTCCCGCACATGTGGAAACATGGGCTGAGTAAGAGGATGAGTCGGCGGCCCATTACAGCCGGCATGCCAGGAGAGGGATGTAATGGCTGGCTGCATCACGAGCCCAAATGCCATCCGTTGGGAACGTCGATCTTACCGCAATCGCCGGCAACAATGCGCCCCAGTGTGATGCAGGCCCATGTTTCCCATACTGATGGGACAAAAGCATTCACCATCCCTCGAGGCCATGTCACAACTAAGAGGCCAAGGGTATGACGCTAGTTGATCTCACAAGGTAGCAGGTACTTGTTCCCTTTTCCCAGGTAGAGTTCAAAGTATTCGTTGAGCAGTTTGGGAATTAAAACGGAGAGGAGTCGGCTTGATGCGTAACAACAAACCTCGTAATACGAGGGTTGAATGAAAAGTAATGCCTCCACCTTCGTTACTTGGGTTTGGATGGGAATATTTTGATAAATCAAACGCAGAAATAATCCTTAGGACGTGCTCTTTACCACTATTCACTTTTCCACATAATCACCAAACAATTGGATACATTTCTACCATAAGTTTTCTGAAGCTGTCATGGAAGAAGTTGACACTCTGTTTTGGGTACCCGTCGTGCACAGATCTTCCGATAGCCAAGCAAAGCAATAATGTGACCCAAGTCGCTTCTGGTGCGAGATAATTGGCCGCGTCTGCAAGGACGTTTCCCAGGGCAGTGTTTCCCAACCAGTGTGCCGCGGCACACTAGTGTGCCGTCAGCGAACATCAGGTGTGCCATGGGAAATGGGAACCTCCAAGACCCTTTCTTCCCCCTCCTGCTGAACACTTTTTTTTCTCCATTCGGGCTCCCGTCTTCCCAGCGTGAGCGTGTTCAGGAGGTTAGGGAGGAAGACGTGACCCATGCGGGCGCTACTGCACAGACTCGCCCCACGTCTTCCTTCCTCGCCCCTCCTCTCCTGAACACGCTTACGCTGCCCCCAGATCAAAATGGCAGCAGCGTGAGGCAAAGCGACCAGAGCAAGGCTGGGAAGAAGGGAGCCCGAGTGGAGAAGAAAAAGTAAGTGTTTGGCAGGAGGGGGAAGAAAGGGCGCGAAGGGGAAGGGGGAGGAAGAGGTCTCTGTCGAAAGCTGGCATGGGCAAACTTGGACCTTCCAGGTGTTTTGGACTCCAACTCCCACCATTCCTAGCAGCCTCAGGCCCTTTTCCTTTTTCCCCCTCAGCCACTTAAGCAGGAAAGGGCCTCAGGCTGTTAGGAATGGTGGGAGTTGAAGTCCAAAGCACCCAGAGGGCCGAAGTTTTCCCATGCCTGTTTGAGGGACCTTAAAGTGGTGAGTCTCCTTCCAACATTGTGATTCTGGATAGATAGAAAACGAACAACAACATAAAATGACATAGTTTGAGTCCACAGTGCTCTCTGGGTGTAGGTGAACTACAACTTCCAAACTCAAGGTCAATTCCCAAGCAAACCCTTTCAGTACTTTCTGTTGGTAATGAGAGTTCAATATGCCAAGTTTGGTTCAATTCCATTGCTGCAAGAGTTCAGGATGCTCTTTGATTGTGTGTGAACTATAAATCCCAGAAATTGTAACTCCCAAATGTCAAGGTCTATTTTCCCCAAACTCCATCTGTGTTCACATTTGGGCATATTGAGTATTCATGCCAAGTTTGGTTTTGATCCAACATTGTTTGAGTCCACAGTGCTCTCTGGATATAGGTGAACTACAACTCCAAAACTCAAGGTCAATGCCCACCAGACCCTTCTAGTGTTTTCTATTTCCCGTTTTCAACCACATATCTGTGTGAGATGAGCTTCTCTAGCTTGACTGCGATAGAAATTAAACACAGAGAGAGACTGACAGCTGTTGAGCAAGACCTTCCTGTGTGTCTTTCTGCCATTCCTGCCAGGATATCTATGTTGTGTTCATCGAAACAGGCCCAGGTTTCACACTGAGTGTATAAATACATTTAAAAACGTATTAACTATATGTATTACTGTGTTAGAGTGTCATTGTGTGTCATTTTGGTTGGTGGTGTGCCCCAGGATTTTGTAAATGTAAAAAATGTGCCGCGGCTCAAAAAAGGTTGAAAAACACTGGCCCAGGAGATGCTCGGATGTTTTTACGTTTTACCACCCTTGTGGGAGGCTTCTCTCGTGTCCCCACATGGAGAGCTGGAGTTGATTGAGGGAGCTCATCTGCACTCTCCCCAGATTTGAATCTGCGAGCTGTCGGTCCTCAGTCCTGCCAGCACAGGGTTTTAACCCACTGCACCACCGGGTGCTCCTCAAGTCGCTCACGACAAAAGACAAAAAAAAAAACCCAGGCAATTGGATTCATTTCTGCCAACAATGAACAAATGTTCTGAAGCCGTCACGGAATTCGACACTCCATTTCCGCAACTAGCGCCAGCATCCTGGGTACCCATCATGCACAGATCGTCCAATAGCCAAGCAAAGCAATAACGTGACTCACACATTCTTGTGAAATGCCGATTATGTAATGCCCCCACCTTCGTTACTTGGATTTGGATGTGAATATTTTAATAAATCAAATGCAGAAATAATCCTTAGAATGTGCTCTCTAACTACCACTATTCACTTTTCCACATAATCACCAGACAATTGGATAAATTTCTGCCAATGATGAACGTGTTTTCTGAAGCAGTCATGGAAGAAGACGACACTCCGTTTCCGCAACTGTTCTCTCAACGTCTTCATCAGAAGTATAATGATGTCCCCGCAAATCTTCTTTCATTATTGGGAACAGATGTCAGTCAGGCGGTGCTAAATCTGGACTGTATGGAGGATGCCGTATGGTAGTGAGATCCAGTCCCTGATGTTCTGCTGTGTACCCATCGTGCACAGATCTCCCAATAGCTAAGCAAAGCAATAATGTGACCCACACGTTCTTGTGAAATGCCGATTATGCTTGACATTTCTGTCTGAGTGATACGACGATCATCCTGAATCAATCTGTCAACCTTTTGCTTGTGAAACTCGGTGGTTGCTGTCACAGGACGTCCAGCTCTTTGTTTGTCACGCAAGTCAGATGTTCCCACCTCAACATCTTTAAACTTAACTCCCCCAAGACGCACAGTACTCACATCAACACAATCACCATAAACAGCTTGCATTCTCCGATGAATCTCCTTTGGGGTGACACCTTCTGCTGTCAAGAATTCAATGACAGCACTTCGCTTGAGTCGCATTGACCGACCGTCTGCGCAGGGTTCCATATTTCGCACTTTAACAACACAACCGTTCAATGCTAAGGCTTCCCGCCAAAGTGGAAGTGTAGAGGAGAGTCTACTGAACAAGCCAGTACCTGCCGCATACCAGTCCTGCCATGTGTTGAGGAGTTACGAAGGTGGAAGCATTACTTTTCATTCAACCCTGGTTCCATACTTCGCACTTTAACAACACAACTGTTCAATGCTAAGGCTTCCTGATAAAATAGGATTGAGTGGATGCCGGCTGCCTACCCTGGACGGCGCGCCTTTAAGCCTGTTGTCTTCAGTAAAGAGCCTGGGGGTCCAATAGGACCCGCTGCTATTGATGGAGATGCAAATGTCTCTGGCCCAGTTGTCTGAGAGTGAATCCTTCGAAGACGGAGATCCTTTGGCTGCGTCACCCAGGTGGGTGTGAGCTCCGGCTGCCAGCACTGGACGGCGAGGCATTACGCCTGTCATCCCTAGTAAAGAACTTGGGGGTCCGATGGAGGCTCAGGTCTCGACTGTCAGCAGATCTGCCTTTTACCATCTGCGGCAAACGAGGCGGCTGGCGCCCCCCTAGCCACGGTAATCCAGGCAACGGTCATCTCGAGGCTAGACTACTGTAACGCCCTTTACATTGGCCTTCCTTTGTCGGTCATCCGGAAGCTCAAACTGGTGCAGAACGCAGCAGCGAGACTCCTGGCTGGAGTACCGGTCAGGGCTCACATTACTCCAACTCTGCAGCGTCTGCACTGGTTACCGATTGAACACCGGGTCATCTTCAAAGTGTTGGTATTGACCTTTAAGGCCTTGCATGGTCTGGGGCCAGTGTACTTGAGGGACCATCTACTCCCATATGTTCCCCAGAGATCCCTCCATTCAGAAAACCTCAATCTTCTACAGATTCCGCCATTACGTACCATCCGTTTGTCTTCAACTAGACAGAGAGCCTTCTCCGTGGCTGCACCTTGTTTGTGGAATAGCCTACCACCAGAGGTTCGTTCAATTGGTGGACTAACTGCTTTCCGGAGAGCATGTAAACTGCGTTGTTCTGGCAAGCTTTTAGCTTATAACTTCCCTGGGAGGGTGGAATCGTCCTATCTGGAATTGTTCCAATCTTGTCTGTTCCTACATTGTTATTTGGTACTGTTTTAATTGTTATGTTTTATGCCTGTTAGTAGTTCGATATATTGTAAACCGTCCTGAGCCATCCGGAAAGGACGGTATACAAATCGACTTGGCTATGGTGATCCAGGCGACGGTCATCTCGAGACTGGATTACTGTAACGCCCTCTACATTGGCCTTCCCTTGTCTGCAATCTGGAAACTCAAGCTGGTGCAGAATGCTGCTGCTCGACTGCTGGTGGGAGCATCTGTACGAGAGCACATTACACCTATTTTGCAGCAACTGCACTGGTTACCAATAGAGTACCGGATTGTTTTCAAGGTGCTGGTATTGACCTTTAAGGCCTTGTATGGTCTAGGGCCAGTGTACCTGAGGGACCGCCTCACCCCGTATGTTCCCCCAAGATCACTACGCTCGGAAGAGCAAAATCTCTTAGTAGTTCCATCTATCCATTCCTGCCGCCTGTCAACAACTAGAATGAGAGCCTTTTCTGTAGTGGTACCATCGCTATGGAACTCAATTCCAGATGAAGTTTGTGCCATTAAGAAATTGGCCTCGTTTCGGAGAGCCTGCAAGACATCCCTTTTTAGGCAGGCCTTCAACCTAACTGGCTCTTGATTAAAGCTGTCCAAAGTCGTTAAGTTTTAAGTAGATTGTTTGTTTTTATGCTTGGTTTTTATGCTCTGTTTTAATATTGCTGTACTAAATCAAGATGTTGTTGTTTTATTATGTGTTTTATGTAAACCACTCCGAGCCTGCTGGAAGGAGCAGTATATAAAAGTGAACAATAAATTACTTAAATAAATAAATACTGAACAAGCCGGTACCTGCCGCATACCTCTACTACCATCTGTTGAGGAGTTACGAAGGTGGAGGCATTACTTTTCATTCAACCCTGGTTCCATACTTCGCACTTTAACAACACAACCGTTCAATGCTAAGGCTTCCCGCCAAAATGGGACTGTAGAGGAGAGTCTACTGAACAAGCCAGTACCTGCCGCATACCAGTACTGCCATCTGTTGAGGAGTTACAAAGGTGGAGGCATTACTTTTCATTCAACCCTGGTTCCATACTTCGCACTTTAACAACACAACCGTTCAATGCTAAGGCTTCCCGCCAAAATGGGACTGTAGAGGAGAGTCTACTGAACAAGCCGGTACCTGCTGCATACCAGTACTGCCATCTGTTGAGGAGTTACGAAGGTGGAGGCATTACTTTTCATTCAACCCTGGTTCCATACTTTGCACTTTAACAACACAACCGTTCAATGCTAAGGCTTCCCGCCAAGATGGAACTGTTGAGGAGAGTCTACTGAATAAGCCAGTACCTGCCGCATACCGGTACTGCTATCTGTTGAGGAATTACGAAGGCGAAGGCATTACTTTTCATTCAACTCTCATAGTTTCGGTCTCCATCCAGAGCAGGTCTTTTGTAAAGCTCACGGCTCTGAGTTGCCCAAGAACTTCCATTTACAACATTGGATGGGGGAGTGTGACAAAGCCTTCTCCGACTGCGTGGGCTGTTGATAACGGCAGAAAAAGCTGAAATGCCGCTGCCAAGTAATGCAAATCCAAAAAGAAAAAGCCAGGCTAACTTCGGCATTTCAAGCGGCGGCTTCATCACAACAATGCTTGCCAAATCCAGAGAGTTTTAGAGAGGGAAGGCAACTGGTCTCCAAATAGAAATCTGATCTGGCTTGTACAATTATGGCTGGGTTGTAACATTACACCAGTCGGGAGCAACTGGAGACTAGGCACATTAACCTGTTCCTGTCGAAGGCTTCCATGGCTGGAATCACTGGGTTGTTGTAGGTTTTTCGGGCTAAATGGCTATTTTCTAGAAGCATTCTCTCCTGACGTTTCACCTGTATCTATGGCAGGCATCCTCACAACTTCTGAGGATGCCTACCATAGATGCAGGCGAAACGTCAGGAGAGAATGCTTCTAGAACGCTACCACTTAACTGTGGAGTCCCCCAGGGGGCCATCCTTTCCCCCTTATTATTCAACGTTTATATGCGCCCCCTGGCCCAGCTGGTTCGCGACCTTGGTCTGGAGTGTTATCAGTATGCAGATGACACCCAGCTTTTGCTGAGAATGGACGGCAGGCCGGACACCGTACCCGATTGTTTCCATCAATGCCTGGAGGCCGTGACTGGTTGGCTGAGCGCTAGCCGGCTGAAGGTGAATCCGTCGAAGACGGAGATCTTGTGGCCTGGTCGGCCTGGGCTGGATGAGTGCCGGTTGCCTACCCTGGATGGCGAGCCTTTAAGCCCGTCACCCCTTGTTAAGAGCCTAGGTGTTCAGCTCGACCCCCTGCTGACCATGGAGACTCAGGTCTCCTCGGTCAGCAGGGTGGCGTTCTTCCACCTACGACAGGCTGGCGACTGGCCCCCTACCTGTCCAGGGACGACCTGGCCACGGTGATCAAGCGACGGTCATCTCGAGGCTGGATTACTGTAACGCCCTCTACGTTGGCCTTCCCTTGGCGACGCTCCGGAAACTCAAGCTAGTGCAGAATGCCGCTGCTCGCCTACTGGCCGGAACGCCAGTGAGGGAGCACATCACCCCAATCTTTCGGCTTCCCATTGAGTGCCGAATCGCCTTCAAGGTGTTGGTGTTGACCTTGAAGGCCTTGCACGGCCTAGGGCCTGCGTATCTGAGGGACCGCCTTGCCCCATATATTCCCCTGAGACCACTCCGCTCAGAAGAACAGAATCTGCTTTTGATACCATCTATCCGCTCCTGCCATCTGTCTTCAACTAGGCAACGGGCCTTTTCGGTGGTAGCTCCAGAGCTCTGGAACTCCCTCCCTGGGGAAGTCCGAGCCATCTCAGAGCTGATTCCCTTCCGGAGGGCCTGTAAAACTGCTTTATTTAGATCAGCCTTCGGCTAGGTCCCCTGACCGGCCGATGCTAGCACAACTCCCAGACCCAAGGCACCTTCTGTGTTTCCCTCTTTACTACCTTATGACATGTAACTTTTAAATGTTTTAACTGTTTTATTGTAGGGCGGCATGTCTGTTCCATGCTGCCCGTTTTATATGTTGTAACCCGCCCCGAGCCTGCAGGGAGGGGCGGAATATAAAACCAAATAATAAATAAATAAATAAAATAAACATAGCCATATAGCCTGAAAAACTACAACAACCCAATATTTTATTTTTAATAATCACTGGGGTTTTTTGGCCATTTCAGGGGTGACTTTGGGGATTCAGCAAAGGCAAAAATTAAACGTTTGGTAGGCGGATTTGTGTAGCTTTTGACCATGCAAGGATTAAACATATTTCCCAATATTTGTCCTAGGACAAGATTTGTCCTCATCCTTCCCAATGCCGCGACCCCTTAATCCAACATTATTTGAGTCCACAGTGCTCTCTGGGTGTAGGTGAAGTACAACTTCCAAACTCAAGGTCAATTCCCAAGCAAACCCTTTCAGTACTTTCTGTTGGTAATGAGAGTTCAATAGGCCAAGTTTGGTTCAATTCCATTGTTGCAAGAGTTCAGGATGCTCTTTGTTTGTGTGTTAACTATAAATCCCAGAAACTGTAACTCCCAAATGTCAAGGTTCACATTTGGGCTTATTGAGTATTCATGCCAAGTTTGGTCCTGATCCAACATTGTTTGAGTCCACAGTGCTCTCTGGGTGTAGGTGAAGTACAACTTCCAAACTCAAGGTCAATTCCCAAGCAAGTACTTTCTGTTGGTAATGAGAGTTCAATAGGCCAAGTTTGGTTCAATTCCATTGTTGCAAGAGTTCAGGATGCTCTTTGTTTGTGTGTTAACTATAAATCCCAGAAACTGTAACTCCCAAATGTCAAGGTTCACATTTGGGCTTATTGAGTATTCATGCCAAGTTTGGTCCTGATCCAACATTGTTTGAGTCCACAGTGCTCCCTGGATATTTCCCGTTTTCAACCACATATCTGTGTGAGATGAGTGAGAAATCCCAGAAACTGTAACTCCCAAATGTCAAGGTCTATTTTCCCAAACTCCACCTGTATTCACATTTGGGCATATTGAGTATTCATGCCAAGTTTGGTCCTGATCCAACATTGTTTGAGTCCACAGTGCTCCCTGGATATAGGTGAACTACAACTCCAAAACTCAAGGTCAATGCCCACCAAACTCTTATAGTATTTTCTCTTGGTTATGGGAGTTCTGTGTGGGAAGTTTGTGTCTTTCTGCCATTCCTGCCAGGATATCTATGTTGTGTTCATTGAAACAGGCCCAGGTTTCACACTGAGTGTATAAATACATTTAAGAACATATTAACTATATGTATGACTGTGTTAGAGTGTCATTTTGTCTCATTTTGGTCGGTGGTGTGCCCCAGGATTTTGTCAATGTAAAAAATGTGCCGCGGCTCAAGAAAGGTTGGGAAACACTGCATTACGGCATGAATTGGGTTGGACTGGATGACCTCTGGAGGGCCCCACGACGACTCTGCAAGAGGCTTCATGAGATTTCCAAAACATGCCTTAGAAACACAAGAAAAAAACAGACAACCAAGCTTTGACTCATCCGGCTCATTATAGGCGGGTGATGCCTGCCTTCGCCTGTGTAGCTAGCTGTCTCTTAGTAACCCTGTACACCGCGACTGGTGAGCATGGAAACAAGGAGGAGCAAAGAGGTGGAGAATGGGGATCAGCTGTCAGTCGCTAGGCTTGCCCCCTCCTCCAACCACAAGCCACATTCCCCAAGGCTCAGTAAGTGGCCAAAGCCCCATTCATAAGCTCAGCTGGGACACCTGCCCAGCAAGAGAAGGGCCAAGGACCTGTGAGCTCCGGCATCTCCAAAGGACAGGTGAGCCCCAACATGAACTCGGTGGTGATGGATCACTTTGGCAAGCTGGAGAGAGGTGGCACGGTCAGCTTTGGCGTTGCCGTTTACTTTGACAAGAGGAAAAATGGTTGGGTCAGAAGAGAAGAGTTAGTGGGTTGTTGTTGTGCGGTCTTGGCTTCTGGAGATAAGGTCAGGTAAAGGTTTACAACCCTGATCTTAAGTCCAGTCGTGTCCGATTCTGGGACTTTTCTCTCCGCAAGGAGACTCAAAGAGTTATTATTATTATTATTATTATTGGCAACAACAACAGCCAGAATTGGGATCTCATTTGCTATGTACTTATCTTGTTGTGTATATTATTATTTATTAATAATAGCAACAATAACAGGCAGAATTGTGATCTTGTTTGCTGTGTACTTATCTTGTTGTGTATATTATTATTTATTAATAATAGCATCAACAAGCAGGATTGTTATCTTGTTTGCTGTGTACTTATATTGTGATTATTATTATTATTTATTAATAATAATAGCGACAGCAACAACAGGCATAATTGTGATCTTGTTTGCTGTGTACTTATCTTGTTGTGTATATTATTATTATTTATTTATAATAATAGCAACAACAACAGGCACAATTGTGATCTTGTTTGCTGTGTACTTATATTGTGATTATTATTATTTATTAATAATAATAGCAACAGCAACAACAGGCAGAATTGTGATCTTGTTGCTGTGTACTTATCTTGTTGTATATATTATTATTATTTATTAATAATAGCATCAACAAGCAGGATTGTTATCTTGTTTGCTGTGTACTTATATTGTGATTATTATTATTATTTATTAATAATAATAGCAACAGCAACAACAGGCATAATTGTGATCTTGTTTGCTGTGTACTTATCTTGTTGTGTATATTATTATTTATTAATAATAGCATCAACAAGCAGGATTGTTATCTTGTTTGCTGTGTACTTATATTGTGATTATTATTATTATTATTTATTAATAATAGCAACAGCAACAACAGGCATAATTGTGATCTTGTTTGCTGTGTACTTATCTTGTTGTGTATATTATTATTTATTTATAATAATAGCAACAATAACAGGCACAATTGTGATCTTGTTTGCTGTGTACTTATATTGTGATTATTATTATTTATTAATAATAGCAACAGCAACAACAGGCAGAATTGTGATCTTGTTTGCTGTGTACTTATCTTGTTGTGTTTATTATTTATTAATAATAATAGCAACAATAATAGGCAGAATTGTGATCTTGTTTGCTGTGTACTTATATTGTGATTATTATTAATTAATCATCATCAACAGGCAGAATTGTGATCTTGTTTGCTTGTTGTGATTATTATTGTTATTATTATGGCACAAAACCACAGTATGTCACAGCAAACGAGATCTATAGGCTGGATTTCGTATCAAAAAATCACAAGTCGAACACTTCCCAAGCTTCTAGGACTGTGTGATGTATTTCCGAACGATACGCGCAGATCCATGTCAGGTGGCCTTTTGCAGTTGACAGATCGTGATTTTGTCAATGTTTATTGTTTCCAAATGCCGGCTGAGATCTTTTGGCACGGCACCCAGTATGCTGATGACCACTGGGACCACCTGTACTGGTTTATGCCAGAGCCTTTGCAATTCCTTATTATTATTATTGTTATTATCTGTACGCGCCATGCGTTGCTTTGGCCAACCTTCCCTCCCTCTTTCTCTCCTTCTTTCTCTCTTTCCTTCCTTCCCTCTTTCCTTCCTTCCCTTTTTCTTTTCCTTCTTCTTTCTTCCTTCTCTACCTGTTACTTTCCTCCCTTCCTTTGCTCTTTGGTTCCATCCTTCCGTCTCTTTCCTTCCTTCCCTCTCTCTTTCTCTTTCATTCCTTCCTTCTCTCTTTCCTTCCTTCCCTTTTTTTCTTCTTCTTTCTTCCTTCTCTAATTGATACTTTCCTCCCTTCCTTTGCTCTGTGGTTCCATCCTTCCGTCTCTTTCCTTCCTTCCTTCGTCCTTCTCTCCTTCCTTCCCTCTTTCCTTCCTTCCCTTTTTCTTTTCCTTCTTTCTTCCTTCTCTACTTGTTACTTTCCTCTATTCCTTTGCTCTTTAGTTCCATCCTTCCGTCTCTTTCCTTCCTTCCTTCCCTTTCTCTTTCCTTCCTTCTCTCCTTCCTTCCTTCCTTCTCTTTCCATCCTTCCCTCTTTCCTTCCTTCCCTTTTTCTTTTCCTTCTTCTTTCTTCCTTCCTTCCCTACCTGTTTCTTTCCTCCCTCCCTTTGCTCTTTGGTTCCATCCTTCCGTCTCTTTCCTTCCTTCCCTCCCTCCCTCTTTCTCTCTTTCGTTCCTTCTCTCCTTCCTTCCTTCTCTCTTTCCATCCTTCCCTATTTCCTTCCTTCCCTTTTTCTTTTCCTTCTTCTTTCCTTCTCTACTTGATACTTTCCTCCCTTTCTTTGCTCTTTGGTTCCATCCTTCTGTCTCTTTCCTTCCTTCCCTCCCTCTCTCGTTCCTTCTCTCCTTCCTTCCTTCCTTCCCTACCTTTCTTTCCTTCTCTCCTTCCCTCCTTCTTTGTGCCAGAGTCTTTGCAGTTGTTGTTGTTGTTGTTATTATTAGAAGCACAACAAGATGAGTCCTTCAGACTCTCTCCTTCCCTGTTTCTTTGGATCACACGTCTAAGATTGTGTGATGTATTATTATTATTATTATTATTAGAAACACAACAAGATGCGTCCACAGCATACACTCTGCTGGCTGTTGTATTGGATCACACGTCTAAGACTGTGTGATGTATTATTATTATTATTATTAGAAACACAACAAGATGCGTCCACAGCATACACTCTGCTGGCTGTTGTATTGGATCACACGTCTAGGACTGTGTGATGTATTATTATTATTATTATTATTATTATTAGAAACACAAGATGCGTCCACAGCATACACTCTGCTGGCTGTTGTATTGGATCACACGTCTAGGACTGTCTAGGACTGTGTGATTTATTATTATTATTATTATTATTATTATTATTAGAAACACAACAAGATGCGTCCACAGCATACACTCTGCTGGCTGTTGTATTGGATCACACGTCTAGGACTGTGTGATGTATTATTATTATTATTATTATTATTATTATTATTATTATTATTAGAAACACAACAAGATGCGTCCACAGCATACACTCTGCTGGCTGTTGATATTGGACTCCCAAGTGTCTAGGACTGTGTGATGTATTATTATTATTATTATTATTATTAGAAACACAACAAGATGAGTCTACAGCAGACACTCTGCTGGCTGTTGCATTGGATCACACGTCTAAGATTGTGTGATGTATTATTATTATTATTATTATTAGAAACACAACAAGATGCGTCCACAGCATACACTCTGCTGGCTGTTGTATTGGATCACGTCGGACACGTCTAGTGTCTAGGACTGTGTGATTTATTATTATTATTATTATTATTAGAAACACAACAAGATGAGTCCACAGCAGACACTCTGCTGGCTTTTGTATTGGATCACATGTCGGACACTCTAGTGGACTGTGTGATGTATTATTATTATTATTATTATTATTATTATTAGAAACACAAGATGCGTCCACAGCATACACTCTGCTGGCTGTTGTATTGGATCACACGTCTAGGACTGTGTGATGCATTATTATTATTATTATTATTAGAAACACAACAAGATGAGTCCACAGCAGACACTCTGCTGGCTGTTGTATTGGATCACACGTCTAGGACACTTGTGATCTATTATTATTATTATTATTATTATTAGAAACACAACAAGATGAGTCCACAGCAGACACTCTGCTGGCTGTTGTATTGGATCACGTCGGTCTAGTGACTGTGTGATGATTTATTATTATTATTATTATTATTATTAGAAACACAACAAGATGAGTCCACAGCAGACACTCTGCTGGCTGTTGTATTGGATCACACGTCGGACACTTCCCAAGTGTCTAGGACTGTGTGATTATTATTATTATTATTATTATTATTATTAGAAACACAACAAGATGAGTCCACAGCAGACACTCTGCTGGCTGTTGTCTTTGGAGTTCAATCTTTCAATCCTCACTTCCCAGCTTTTCCATTATTATTATTATTATTATTATTATTATTATTAGAAACACAACAAGATGAGTCCACAGCAGACACTCTGCTGGCTGTTGTATTGGATCACATGTCGGACACTTCCCAAGTGTCTAGGACTGTGTGATTTATTATTATTATTATTATTATTATTATTATTAGAAACACAACAAGATGAGTCCACAGCAGACACTCTGCTGGCTGTTGTATTGGATCACATGTCGGACACTTCCCAAGTGTCTAGGACTGTATGATGTATCGGCAAATAATGCATGCAGATCCCAGTACGGTGGCCTTTTGCAAATGGCAGATGGTGATTTTATCAGCGCCGATTGTGTTTAGGTGCAGGCCAAATTCTTGAGGCGCTGCGCCCAGTGTGCCGATCACCACTGGGACTACCTTGACTGGCTTATGCCAGAGTCTTTGCAGTTCAATCTTTCAATCCTCATATTGTGTCAGCTTTTCCATTATTATTATTATTATTATTATTATTATTATTATTATTAGAAACACAACAAAATGCGTCCACAGCATACACTCTGCTGGCTGTTGTATTGGATCACACGTCGGACACTTCCCAAGTGTCTAGGACAGTATGATGTATTATTATTATTATTATTATTATTATTATTAGAAACACAACAAGATGCGTCCACAGCATACACTCTGCTGGCTGTTGTATTGGATCACACGTCGGACACTTCCCAAGTGTCTAGGACTGTGTGATGTATCGGCGAATAATGCGTGCAGATCCCAGTAAGGTGGCCTTTTGCAGCTGGCGAATGGTAATCTTGTCAGCGCCGATTGTGTTTAAGTGCAGGCCAAAGTCTTGAGGAGCTGCGCCCAGTGTGCCGATCACCACTGGGCCCACCTTGACTGGCTTATGCCAGAGTCTTTGCAGTTCAATCTTTCAATCCTCATATCGTGTCAGCTTTTCCATTACTACTACTTTTATTATTATTATTATTATTATTATTATTATTATTAGCACCTGAGGCTGAAAATCCCCAAAATCCAAGAGAATTAGCCGTCTGGAAGGACGTTGCCCAGGTGACGGCAGGATGTGTTACCATCCTGTGGGAGGCTTCTCTCATGTCCCCGCATGAGAATCTGGCGCTGAATCCCTTCTCTGTCCTGCTCCAGTTCCTTTGATGTGTTTACATTGGACTAGACAGGCCAATGATGTGTTTAAGTCTCAATTCAAATGGTTTCAAATGGGATTGTACTGGTCATTAGAACACAAACTGTCGGGGTGTGTGTGTGTGTGTTTATCGTGGCTGTTTATGACTTATTGGTTACCGTATATACTCGAGTATAAGCCGACCCGAATATAAGCCGAGGCACCGAAAAAAAACTGGGAAAGCTGATGGACTCGAGTATAAGGAGAGGGTGGGAAATGCAGCCACTATGGGTAAATTTCAAAATAAAAATAGATACCAATAAAATTACATTTATTGAGACATCAGGAGGGGAGCGCAGGTATGCTCAGCGCATGGCAGCGTGCTGCGCATGTGCAGGTGAGGGAAAGCGGGCGAGGCTGGAGGGAGGCTCATGCCAGCGACTTCCGTCAAGCCATGGGGGTTCTGCGTGGGAAGTTTGGCCCAATTCTCTCATTGGTGGGGTTCAGAGTGCTCTTTGATTGCAGGTGAACTATAAATCCCAGCAACTAGAACTCCCAGATGTCAAGTTATATTTTCCCCAAACTCTATCAGTTTTCACATTTGGGCACATTGAGTATTCGTGCCCAGTTTGGTCCAGATCCATCAATGTTTGTGTCCACAATGCTCTCTGGATGTAGGGGAACTACAACTTCAAAACTCAATGCCCACCAAAATCCAGCAACTACAACTCCCGAATATAAAGGTCGATTTCCCCCCAAACTCCACCACTCCTCACATTTGGGTGTATTAAATACTAGCGCCAGGTTTGGTCCAGATCCATCATTGTTTGAGTCCGCAGTGTTCTCTGGATGTAGGTGAACTACAACTCCCAAACTCACGGTCAATGCCCACTGAACCCTTCCAGTGTTTTCTGTTGGTCACGGGAGTTCTCTGCGCCAAGTTTGGTTCAATTCCATTGTTGGTGGAACTCAGAATGCTCTTTGATTGTAAGTGAACTATAAATCCCGGAAACTACAACTCCCAGATGTCAAGTTATATTTCACCCAAACGCCAACAGTGTTCACATTTGGGCACATTGAGAATTTGTGCCAATTTTGGTCCTGGTGGCGCAGCAGATTAAACTGCTGAGCTGCTGAACTTGCTGACCGAAAGGTTACTGGTTCGAATCCAAGTGTGTATAGTAAACAAAAGGGCCCCCTGGTGGCACAGCAGATTAAACTGTTGAGCTGCTGAACTTGCTGACCGAAAGGTCACTGGTTCGAATCCAAGTATATATAGTAAACAAAAGGGCCCCCTGGTGGCGCAGCAGATTAAACTGTTGAGCTGCTGAACTTGCTGACCGAAAGGTCACCGGTTCGAATCCAAGTATATATAGTAAACAAAAGGGCCCTCTGGTGGTGCAGCAGATTAAACTGTTGAGCTGCTGAACTTGTTGGCCGAAAGGTCACCGGTTCGAATCCAAGTGTATATAGTAAACAAAAGGGCCCCCTGGTGGCGCAGCAGGTTAAACTGTTGAGCTGCTGAACTGGTTGGCCGAAAGGTCACCGGTTCGAATCCAAGTGTATATAGTAAACAAAAGGGCCCCCTGGTGGCGCAGCAGATTAAACTGTTGAGCTGCTGAACTTGCTGACCGAAAGGTCACCGGTTCGAATCCAAGTATATATAGTAAACAAAAGGGCCCTCTGGTGGTGCAGCAGATTAAACTGTTGAGCTGCTGAACTTGTTGGCCGAAAGGTCACCGGTTCGAATCCAAGTGTATATAGTAAACAAAAGGGCCCCCTGGTGGCGCAGCAGGTTAAACTGTTGAGCTGCTGAACTGGTTGGCCGAAAGGTCACCGGTTCGAATCCAAGTGTATATAGTAAACAAAAGGGCCCCCTGGTGGCGCAGCAGATTAAACTGTTGAGCTGCTGAACTTGCTGACCGAAAGGTTACTGATGCGAATCCAAGTGTATATAGTAAACAAAAGGGCCCCCTGGTGGCGCAGCAGATTAAACTGTTGAGCTGCTGAACTTGCTGACCGAAAGGTCACCGGTTCAAATCCGGGGAGTGGAGTGAGCTCCCACTGTTTCTCCCAACTTAGCAGTTCAAAAACATGCAAATGTGAGTAGATCAATAGGTAGGAAGGTAAGGGCGCTCCATGCAGTCATGCTGGCCACATGACCTTGGAGGTGTCTATGGACAACGCCGGCTCTTCAGTATAGAAACGGAGGTGAGCACCAACCCCCAGAGTTGGGCACGACTGGACTTAATGTCAAGGGGGAAAACTTTACCTTTACCTTACAACTCCCAAATGACCAAATCAATTCCTCTCCCCTACCGCACCAGTATTCGAATTTGTGCGTATCATGTATTCGTACATGAAAATACATATCAGATATCAGATCTGTGCTGCAAAGTTAAATCGGATCCTTCAAGGTGACCTCCCAATTCTGTGGCCTGTTCGGCACCTGTCCGGCTTGCCTTGGGCCGGCACAGACGGCACGGTTCCTGGCAACCATGGCCAACCTCCTTTCCAAAATGCCTGGGAGCAATGCGACTGTCCAAAGTGGGCTAACATTCCAGACTATCTTTACTACGCCTATTTTCGGCAGTAACGGGAGACCTTATAAAGCAGTAAACGTCTGCGTCGGGTGTGAAGAACTCGACCTGAGCTCAAACCCAGACACTTGAAGCTCCAGAGAGAATGGAATTCCTTCTTCCTAAAACCCTGGAGAGCCTCGACTCAACCTAAGACTTCCTAAGTGAGTGTTGTGAGTGTTGATGTAGATACGTGGCTATGGTGTAGTCTGGTGAGCTTGCAGCATTTCCCAACCTGGGGGTCGTGAGGGGGTGTCAGAAGTGTTGCGAAAGAGCACCAGAAAACACAGTATGTTTTGTTGATCATGGTGGTTCTGTGTGGGAAGTTTGGCCCAATTGTATCCTTGGTGTGGCGGAGAATGCTGGGAAATGTAGTCCCATTGTTTTTGTGTGTGTTTTTTACCGTTGTTTGTGTATTTTTTGGGAATGTTTCCAGTGCTAAACATACCTCGTTCCGTGGGGGGTGTAGTGGCCTAATTTGGTGTTTCTGCGTAATGTGGTTTTGCTGTCTATAAGCCCCTCACCACGACATGTCTCTTTTTATATATATAGATAATAAATATAATAATAAATAATATAGTAAATATAGTAAATAATAAATAGAATAAATAGAATAAAATAATAAATGTAATAATAATAATAATCAAATAAAATAATGTAATAATAATAGAGTAAAATAATAAATTAAAATTAATGTAAAATAATAATTAATGTAAAATAATAATAAATTAATGTAATAATAATAGATTAAAATAATAAATTAATGTAATAATAGAGTAAAATAATAAATTAATGTAATAATAGAGTAAAATAATAAATTAATGTAATAATAATAGAGTAAAATAATAAATTAATGTAATAGTAATAGAGCAAAATAATAAATTAATGTAATAATAATAGAGTAAAAATAAATTAATGTAATAATAATAGAGTAAAATAATAAATTAATGTAATAATAATAGAGTAAAATAATAAATTAATGTAATAGTAATAGAGTAAAATAATAAATTAATGTAATAATAATAGAGTAAAATAATAAATTAATGTAATAGTAATAGAGCAAAATAATAAATTAATGTAATAATAATACAGTAAAAAATAAATTAATGTAATAATAATACAGTAAAATAATAAATTAATGTAATAATAATAATAGAGTAAAATAATACATTAAAGTAATAATAGAGTAAAATAATAAATTAATGTAATAATAGAGTAAAATAATAAAATAATGTAATAACAATACAACAATAAATTAAAATAATAAATTAAATTAATAGTAATAGAGTAAAATAATAAATTAATGTAATAGTAATAGAGTAAAATAATAAATTAATGTAATAATAATAGAGTAAAAAATAAATTAATGTAATAATAATAGAGTGAAATAATAAATTAATGTAATAATAATAGTAAAATAATAAATTAATGTAATAATAATAGAGTAAAATAATAAATGTGAGGGGTTTTTTTTTGTCGTGTCAGGAATGACTTGAGAAACTGCAAGTCGCTTCTGGTGTGAGAGAATTGGCCAGGGGAGGCGCCGGATATTTCGATGTTTTATCATCCTTTTGGGTGGCTTCTCTCACGTCCCTGCATGAGGAGCTGGAGCTGATAGAGGGAGCTCACCCGCACTCTCCCCAGATTCGATCCTCTGACCTGTCGGTCTTCAGTCCTGCCGGCACAAGGGTTTAACCCATTGCGCCACCGGGGGCTGCTGCTAAGGCAACGGAACCCTGGGATGTATAGTTTCGTGAGACACTAAATCCATTTGGATGTCACATTATACACACACACACACACAAATATTAATATTATTAATATTAATACTGTTAATATTAATATTATTAATATTAACAATACATATTTGTGTTGTCCAAGGCCCGGAATCACTGGGTTGCTGTGAGTTTTCCAGGCTGTCTGGCCATATCCCGGAAGCATTCTTTCCTGACATTTCCACCACATCTATGGCAAGCATCCTCAGAGGTTGTGAGTTCTGTGGGAAACTAGGCAAGTGGGGTTTATATATGTGGAATAATTTCCAGAGTGGGCGAAATAACTCTTGTCTTTCGGGGCCGAGTGTGAATGTTGCAATTGGCCACCTTGATTAGCACTGAACGGCCTTGCAGATTCAAAGCCTGGGTGGCGATCCTTTGTTGGGAGGTGTTAGCTGGCCCTGACTGCAAAAAAGAATCTCCAAGGTGAACCGAACCACCTTAACTAGGCTCTACAGGCCGACTGTCATGTCCCTGCATGGGGAGCTGGAGCTGACAGAGGGAGCTCATCTGCGCTATTCCTGGATTCGAACCTCCGACCTGTCGGCCTTCAGTCTTCAATGGTTTAACCCATTGTGCCACCCGGCAAAAGTAATTCCCTTTGAACGCCATTCGCAGCACTTGAAGTGAGGGGAAAACAACGGGGAAAGTGGGGCAGCCCTCCATGCATCACGACATCGATCAGCGCTATGCTCGGCCGCAATGACAACCCTCAAACAGCCCATTATGCGCCTAAATCGATGAAGGGCATCAGGAGAGGGACGGCTAGAGGCAACTAACCTAGTTCAGTGCATGGAAAAAATTACTTGTTTGGACGACAGAGCTCAACATATTGGCTCAGGGGGATTTGGGGTGTTGTCATTGGCTCTGAGCCCTCCGTGACTTATATAGTCTTATTTACAGAACCCCCATTTTGGAAAAATGTTTGCAAACTAGTGTTCCCTCACTTAGCGCTGGCGTTACATTCCAAGACCGCCTCGGTTCCCTAGGGACACTATATTAATTTTAATCTTTACATTACTAGCTTGCCCTGCCACACGTTGCTGTGGCCTATAGTTCCTTTTCTCAGCAGAGGTAGCTATCTGGACTATTATCTTTCCTTCCTTCTTCCCCTTTTTTTTTCCCTCCCTCCTTCCCTCCTTCCTTCCTTCTCTACCTTTCTTTCTTTTTCCTTTCCTTTCCATTTTCCCTCTCTCTTTCCTTCCTTCCCTCCCCTTTTCTCTTTCCTTCCTTTCCTCCCTTCTTTCCCTCTTTCCTTTCCTTTTCTTCTTTCCTTCTTCCCACCTTTCTTTCCCTCTCTTCTTCCTTCCTTCCTTTTCTTTCCTTTTCTCCTTCCTTCCTTCCTTCCTGTCTGTTCTCCTTCCTTCTTTACCTCTTTCCTGCCTTTCCTTTTTCTTTCCTTTCTACTTTCTCTTCTTCCTTCTCTCTTTCCTTCCTTCCCCTTTCCCTCTTTCATTCCTTCCCTTATCCCTCCCTCCTTTCTTCTCTCCTTCCTTCCCATCTGTTCTCCTTCCTTCCTTCTTTACCTCTTTCCTGCATTTCCTTTTTCTTTCCTTTTTACTTTCTCTTCTTCCTTCCTTTGGTACCTCTTTCTTTCCTTCCTTCCTTCTTTCCCTCCATCCTTCCTCCCCCCTTTCCCTCTTTCATTCCTTCCCTTTTCCCCTCCCTCCTTTCTTCTCTCCTTCCTTCCTGTCTGTGCTCCTTCCTTCCTTCTTTACCTCTTTCCTGCCTTTCCTTTTTCTTTCCTTTCTATTTTCTCATCTTTCCTAATTCGGTACCTCTTTCCTCCCTTCCTTCCCTCCTTCCTTCTCTCTTTCCTTCCTCCCCCTTTTCCCTCTTTCATTCCTTTCCTTTTTCCCTCCCTCCTTTCTTCTCTCCTTCCTTCCCAAATGTTCTCCTTCCTTCCTTCTTTACCTCTTTCCTGCCTTTCCTTTCCTTTCCACTTTCTCTTCTTTCTTAATTCGGTACCTCTTTCTTTCCTTCCTTCCTTCTCTCCCCCCTTCTCTCTTTCCTTCCTCTCGTTTTCCCTCTTTCATTCCTTCCCTTTATCCCTCCCTCCTTTCTTCTCCTTTCTTCCTGTCTGTTCTCCTTCCTTCCTTCTTTACCTCTTTCCTGCCTTTCCTTTTTCTTTCCTTTCTACTTTCTCTTATTCCTTCCTTCAGTACCTCTATCTTTCCTTCCTCCCCCCTTTCCCTCTTTCATTCCTTCCCTTTTCCCCTCCCTCCTTTCTTCTCTCCTTCCTTCCTGTCTGTTCTCCTTCCTTCCTTCTTTACCTCTTTCCTGCCTTTCCTTTCTTTTCTACTTTCTCTTCTTCTTTCCTTCGGTACCTCTTTCTTTCCTTCCTTCCTTCTTTCCCTCCCTCCTTCTTTCTTTCCTTCCTCCCCCTTTCCCTCTTTCATTCCTTCCCTTTTCCCCTCCCTCCTTTCTTCTCTCCTTCCTTCCTGTCTGTTCTTCTTCCTTCTTTACCTCTTTCCTGCCTTTCCTTTCCACTTTCTCTTCTTCCTTCCTTCGGTACCTCTTTCCTTCCTTCCTTCCTTCCTTCCTCCCTTCTCTCTTTCCTTCCTCCCCCTTTCCCTCTTTCATTCCTTTCCTTTTTCCCTCCCTCCTTTCTTCTCTCCTTCCTTCCTGTCTGTTCTCCTTCCTTCCTTCTTTACCTCTTTCCTGCCTTTCCTTTCTTTTCTACTTTCTCTTCTTCTTTCCTTCGGTACCTCTTTCTTTCCTTCCTTCCTTCTTTCCCTCCCTCCTTCTTTCTTTCCTTCCTCCCCTTTCCCTCTTTCATTCCTTCCCTTTTCCCCTCCCTCCTTTCTTCTCTCCTTCCTTCCTGTCTGTTCTTCTTCCTTCCTTCTTTACCTCTTTCCTGCCTTTCCTTTCCTTTCCACTTTTTCTTCTTCCTTCCTTCGGTACCTCTTTCTTTCCTTCCTTCCTTCCTTCCTTCCTTCCTTCCTTCCTTCCTTCCTCCCTTCTCTCTTTCCTTCCTCCCCCTTTCCCTCTTTCATTCCTTTCCTTTTTTCCTCCCTCCTTTCTTCTCTCCTTCCTTCCTGTCTGTTCTCCTTCCTTCCTTCTTTACCTCTTTCCTGCCTTTCCTTTCCTTTCCACTTTCTCTTCTTCCTTCCTTTGGTACCTCTTTCCTTCCTTCCTTCCTTCCTTCCTTCCTTCCTTCCTTCCTTCCTTCCTCCCTTCTCTCTTTCCTTCCTCCCCCTTTCCCTCTTTCATTCCTTTCCTTTTTCCCTCCCTCCTTTCTTCTCTCCTTCCTTCCTGTCTGTTCTCCTTCCTTCCTTCTTTACCTCTTTCCTGCCTTTCCTTTCCTTTCCACTTTCTCTTCTTCCTTCCTTCGGTACCTCTTTCTTTCCTTCCTTCCTTCCTCCCTTCTCTCTTTCCTTCCTCCCCCCTTTCCCTCTTTCATTCTTTTCCTTTTTTTTCCTCCCTCCTTTCTTCTCCTTCCTTCCTGTCTGTTCTCCTTCCTTCCTTCTTTACCTCTTTCCTGCCTTTCCTTTCCTTTCTACTTCCCTTGCCAAAGGGAAAGAAGGAAGGAAGGAACGCTAGAGAGAAGGAAGGGGGAGGGCAGCGAGGGAGAGGGGGCGTAGCCAGAGCGGGACAACGGAGGATCTGCATTTTGTTAATTTAATGAATTTGGAGGGGTTCTTTGGGGGGCTGGGGTTATGGTTGGTCACACCTTGCGTAGTGAGACGTTTTGCTGCCAAATTTGCAGTAGTTTTTTTGTTTTTAAGGTACTCACAACGACATGTCCATTTTTATATAGATAGATATAGATGTGTGTGTGTATGTGTATATATATACACGACGACAAACAGCATTTATATACATACAGACTAGCTTTGGGACCCGGCGGTGCCCGGGTTATTTGAAATGGGCTGAGGCCTAGGAAGCCTTAATATCCATTCAGGCTGAGGCCTAGGAAGCCTTACTGTCAATTGAGGCGGAGGCATAGGAAGCCTTACTGTCAATGCAGGCTGAGGTCTAGGTAAGCCTTACTATCAATTCAGGCTGAGGCCAACGAAGCCGTACTGTCAATTCAGGCTGAGGCCTAGGAAGCCGTACTGTCCATTCAGGCTGAGGTGTAGGAACCCTTACTGTCAATTCAGGCTGAGGCCTAGGGAGCCTTACTGTTAATTTAGGCTGAGGCCTAGGAAGCCTTACTGTTAATTTAGGCTGAGGCCTAGGAAGCTGTACTGTCAATTTAGGCTGAGGCCTAGGAAACCTTAATGTCAATGCAGGCTGAGGCCTACGAAGCCGTACTGTCAATTCAGGCTGAGGCCTAGGAGGCCTTACTGTCAATTGAGGCAGAGGCATAGGAAGCCTTACTGTCAATGCAGGCTGAGGTCTAGGTAAGCCTTACTGTCAATTCAGGCTGAGGCCAACGAAGCCTTGCTGTCAATTCAGGCTGAGGCCTAGGAAGCCTTACTGTCCATTCAGGCTGAGGTGTAGGAAGGCTTACTGTCAATTCAGGCTGAGGCCTAGAAAGCCTTACTGTCAATGCAGGCTGAGGCCTAGGAAGCCTTACTGTTAATTCAGGCTGAGGCCTAGGAAGCTGTACTGTCAATTCAGGCTGAGGCCTAGGAAGCCTTAATGTCAATGCAGGCTGAGGCCTAGGAAGCCTTACTGTCAATTCAGGTTGAGGCCTAGGAAGCCTTACTGTCCATTCAGGCTAAGGCCTAGGAAGCCTTACTGTCAATTCAGGCTGAGGCCTAGGAAGCCTTACTGTCAATGCAGGCTGAGGCCTAGGAAGCCTTACTGTCAATGCAGGCTGAGGCCTAGGAAGCCTTACTGTCCATTCAGGCTAAGGCCTAGGAAGCCTTACTGTCAATTCAGGCTGAGGCCTAGGAAGCCTTACTGTCAATGCAGGCTGAGGCCTAGGAAGCCTTACTGTCCATTCAGGCTGAGGCCTGTTGGGAAAAGTGGTGTACTGTCCATTGGCTGGCTATGTCTATTTTAGGAAGCCTTACTGTCAATTCAGGAAACCCTCTCTCTGTAGTGAATTCCTATTAGGAAATGAACATTTCCTTTAGAGTGTTAGAGTTTTGTGGCTGGCCAATGAGAGTCCTTTATGCAAATAATCCCACAGTGGCAACCAATTGAAAAGCTGCCACATATTCCTCCGCACCTCCAGCCCTCCGCACCTCCCACCGCAAACACTGACTTTTATTATATACATAGATAGATAGATTAGGTGCCTTGTCTTATATTCAGGTCAGCTTATACTCAAGTATATACAGTAAATAGAAATTAAGGCAGAAATCTTAGCTCAAGACGGTTCCTTCTCACTTACTTATGGAGATGACGCATCTTTCAATCCCGCAAAACTATAATCTGGGAACACACCTCACAAGAGAAGAGGAAATTAATGTACTTATTCTGCGCTTACCTCACAGTCAGAGAAGAAAGGCGTCCGTAAAGGAATCTACCGCCTGATACCCATCTAGTCTCCTCTTAAGTCCTGGAAGAGTTTGGAAAACACATGCTCACATTGCAGGTTATAGTGAACACAATAATAATAATAATAATAATAATAACCATAACCCTTTCCTATTCTTTTCTATGGCGCACAAAGCAAACAGAGGAATTGATCAGCAACTAAACACACTAGAGAAGTTTGGGGAGAATTCACCACGATTTATAGGAGTTGTAGTTCACTCTGAACTCCACTCGTGATGGACCTGGAACTAATCTAGCACACAGAAGCACATGACTAACAAAAACATTCAAGGTCTTTGAAGGGATTTATAGGAGTTGTAGTTCACCCACATCCAGAAACGCACTGTGATCCCAAACAATGATGGATCTGGACCCAACTTGGCATGCATACCCGATATGCCCAAATTTGAATCCTGGTGGGTTTTGAGGGAATTGGCTTGGACATTTTGGAGTTGTGGATCCTGGGATTTATAGTTCACCTGCAATCAATGAGTACTCTGAACTCCACCAAAGACGGACCAAACATAGCACACAGAGACCCCATGAACACCAAAAAAATAAATAAATACTGGAGGTCTTTGGGGGAAATTCCCCTTGATTTGGGGGAGTTGTAGTTCACCTACATCCAGAGAGCACTGTGAACCCAAACAGCAATGGATCAGGACCAAACTTGGCACCCAGACCTGAAAATTCCCCTTGATTTGGGGGAGTTGTAGTTCACCCAGACCTGAAGCAATTCAGGACCAAACTTGGCACCCAGACCTGATTTTGATTTGGGGGAGTTGTAGTTCACCTACATCCAGAGAGTACTGTGAACCCAAACAGCAATGGATCAGGACCAAACTTGGCACCCAGACCTGAAAATTCCCCTTGATTTGGGGGAGTTGTAGTTCACCTACATCCAGAGAGCACTGTGAACCCAAACAGCAATGGATCAGGACCAAACTTGGCACCCAGACCTGAAAATTCCCCTTGATTTGGGGGAGTTGTAGTTCACCTACATCCAGAGAGTACTGTGAACCCAAACAGCAATGGATCAGGACCAAACTTGGCACCCAGACCTGAAAATTCCCCTTGATTTGGGGGAGTTGTAGTTCACCTACATCCAGAGAGCACTGTGAACCCAAACAGCAATGGATCTGGACCAAACTTGGCACCCAGACCTGATATGCTGCAATTTGAAGACTGGGGAGGGTTTTGTTGTGGTTTTTTTTTTGGAAGGGGGTGGCCTTCCTTTCTGGGAGTTGTAGTTCACCCACAACTAGAGACACCATGACCTCCACAGATGATGGACCGGGACCAAACTTGGCACACAAAACCCCTTCATAGAGAAGGGCGGGTTATGAATAATTGAAATAAATAAATAAATAAACCCCCATGACTCACTCAACCTGCTGAGTCACTATGGTGGGAGTTGTAGTTTACCCTGTATCCAGAGCAAACTTGCCCAGCGTAACAAACTTTAAGTACTGATGGGAGTTTTTTGAGGTTAACCTGGCATGATGGGAGTTGTAGTTCACATTTATGCATTTTGCACCATTAAAATTGAGTTTTTAAAATAAGGTAGAATACTAATAATAATAATATCGCACAGTCCTAGACACTCGGGGAGCGTTCGACTTGTGATTTTGTGATACGAAATCCAGCATATAGATCTCGTTTGCTGTGACATACTGTGTTTTTGTGTCAGTAAAATAATAATATTTTCCATTTGTAGCCACACTCCAAAGCCTGAGCAATGCCTGAAAGCGAGCCTTAATGTGCAATTATATATACCGAAGATTAGGAATAATGTTATGTGTTGTGGAGAACGCCCTTTAATTTCGGGCAGACCTGATTGTTTAGTGTGGAAATACGAAGCCGTGCCCTTCTGACCTGGAGGCCTAATGGGGAAGAGTAATAATAGTGAGCAAACCTATGTAGAGGGGGTGGAGGTGGATGTATTTTCATTCACCGGACCAAATTTGGCACAAATACTCAATACGCCCAAATTTGGGTACTGGTGAGGTTAAGAGGGGGATTGATCTTGTCATTTGGGAGTTATAGTTGCTGGGATTTGTAGTTCGCCTACAATCAAAGAGCATTCCGAACTCCACCAACAATGGAATTGAATCAAACTTGGCACACAGAACTGCCATGACCAACAGAAAATACTGGAAGAGTTTAGTGGGCATTGACCTTGACTTTGGGAGTTGTAGTTCACCTACATCCAGAGAGCATTGTGGACACAAACAATGATGGATCTGGACCAAACTTGGAACGGATACTCCACATGCCCAAATGTGAGCAATGGTTGAGTTTGGGGAAAATAGACCTTGACATTTGGGAGTTACAGTTTCTGGGATTTATAGTTAACACACAATCAAAGAGCACCCTGAACTCTTGCAACAATGGAATTGAACCAAACTTGGCCTATTGAACTCTCATTACCAACAGAAAGTACTGAAAGGATTTGCTTGGGAATTGACCTTGAGTTTGGAAGTTGTAGTTCACCTACACCCAGAGAGCACTCTGGACTCAAACAATGTTATGTTATGTTGTTTGTTTTCTATCCAGAATCACAATGTTGGAAGGAGGCTCACCACTTGAAGGTCCCTAAAACAGGCATGGGAAAACGTCGGCCCTCTGGGTGCTTTGGACTCCAACTCCCACCATTCCTAACAGCCTGAGGCCCTTTCCTGCTTAAGTGGGTGAGGGGGGAAAAGGAAAAGGGCCTGAGGCTGCTAGGAATGGTGGGAGTTGGAGTCCAAAACACCTGGAAGGTCCAAGTTTGCCCATGCCAGCTTTTGACAGAGACCTCTTCCTCCCCCTTCCCCTTCGCGCCCTTTCTTCCCCCTCCTGCCCAACACTTACTTTTTTCCCACACTGCCGCTTCAGCTGCCATTTTGATCCGAGGGGGCAGCGTGGGCGTGTTCAGGAGGGGAGGGGGAGGGAGGGAGGCGTGACCCGTGCGGGCGCTACTGCGCAGACTCGCCCCAGAGCAAAGCGAGGCAAAGCGAGCAGAGCGAGGCTGGGAAGAAGGGAGCCCGAGTGGAGAAGAAAATGTGTTCGGCAGGAGGGGGAAGATAGGGTATCGGAGGTCCCAATTTCCCACGGCACACCTGATGATCGCTCACGGCACACTGGTTGGGAAACACACTTGGGATGGAAGCGTTCTGTATTTCGGATGTTAATCCTCGCACAAGCCCTGCAGCAAACTCAATCCCTTTGAGCCGTGGCGTTGCAATGGGGACCTGGGGTAAAAATCTGATTAAAAATATAAAACAATGCCATGTCATTAACCCCCTGCTGCTAAATGATCGTCAGCGTGACAAGGCTGTGCAAAGCCAGTCCGTTTTCTCATTTTGTTTTCTTCTCATCGTAGACTTTATTATCCCAATTTTAAAAACAATGCTTTTAAAAAAAGAAGCCCTTGGTGCTTTTTCCAAAGGGATTTGGAGCTTGTGCGTTTCCAGGACCCTTTTGGAATACTAAACTAGGGTGAATTTTCAGTCCTAGACAAAAATATTTCCCCTGGGATTCTTCATTATAATAGTAGTAATAATCTATATATATAAAATGAGAGCTGTCGTGTTTAGTAGCCTATAGACCGCAAAACCACACAACGCAGACCCACCAAACCAGGCCACATACACACACTACCTAACAAGGTATGCTTACCACCCGGAAAAGTCACAAAAAAATTAGAAACAACACTCTAAAATGCCTAAAAACATGGGGAACTACACTTCCCAGCATCTCCCGTGACAACGATGAATGCCGCGCGTGTGCAGAAACATTCAGCGCGGGTCCAGACCCCTTCTCTCTCTTCCCCCCACCAAACAGGAAACAACAAAAAAACATTTCTCCTTTCACCCGCCCCAGACCAAAAACAAAACACACAAATATTAATACCCGCTGGGGGACAGCCAGGTCCACGCGCACCTCTTGCCCTCAATAACGGCAAGGTGAGAGCGTGAGAGCGGCTTCCGGGCCGCCGACTTCGCCGCGGGACTGCACGTCCCAGAAAGCCCCGCGTGGCCACTTCCGGCCCACCGCTCTCCACTCTCTGCCCTATTCGTGCACCTTGCCCTGCTGCCCAGATGGGATGGAGTGGGCAGCGTGGAGCCGGAAGTGGGCCCTCACCTCGGAGGCTGCCAGGTGGGCAGGCAGGCAGCCATGGGGACCCGTGTCAAGTGAGTCCGGGAACCGGGGATGGGAGAAGGGCGATGGGGAAAGGGGAGCCTTCACACGAACACTATTGTGTGTGTGCATCAAAACCGCTTCTCCCCCCCCCCCAAAGGAAAGTAAACAACAAGACCCATAACAACCCGCTGGTGGGGGGCCCGGGACGAAAGGAAGGGGAGAAAGACAGAAAGTAAGACAGAGAGGTGGGGGAGAAAGAAAGGGAAAAGGACGGAGTGAAAGAGGTAGCAGAGAAGGAAAGAAAAAAGGGAAGGAAAGAGGGAGCAAAGGGAGGAGGGAATGCCCCCCAAATCCCAGAAAAAACAACAATAACATAACATTGTTTGAGTCCACAGTGCTCTCTGGATATAGGTGAACTACAACTCCAAAACCCAAGGTCAATGCCCACCAAACTCTTATAGTATTTTCTCTTGGTTATGGGAGTTCTGTGTGGGAAGTTTGTGTCTTTCTGCCATTCCTGCCAGGATATCTATGCTGTGTTCATCGAAACAGGTCCAGGTTTCACACTGAGTGTATAAATACATTTAAAAACATATTAACTATATGTATTACTGTGTTAAGAGTGTCGTTTTGGTTGGTGGTGTACCCCAAGATTTTGTAAATGTCAAAAATGTGCCGCAGCTCAAAAAAGGTTGAAAAACACTGAACTATATAATACTGTATTATTAGTAGTATTATATATTACAATAGTATATTATATGAATGTACAATATATTATATTGTATTATAGTATTTTGTTTGCTCAGAGGGTACTATTCTGTGCATTTCTGTGTCTTTTTGTCATGGCCTTGGGCTTGTACAATCCAACTGTGAGAGTGTGTATAGATCGGCCTCCAAACTAATATTTCTATTTATTTTCCAGGCGAAGCAGCAAAACACTGAAGACTATCCTCCGAGGAGTGAAGAAGGATTTGATTTCAGTCATTGAGTGCCAAGTATGGCATCTTAAAGGCTCCCAGTTCCTGGCTCATGACCGCTCCAAGACACTACTACTCCTTGCCCCGGACTCTACTAACCCCCCGCTTGTATACTGACGGGACGATGGGTGGCATTGCCCAAATCACCCCCTTCCTATACCTCAGCAAAGGGAGTGTGGCCTCCAACCGGCAGCTGCTCTTGGCGCGGGGCATCACTTGCATCGTCAACGCCACCGTCGAGGTGCCCAACGCCAACTTCCCCGACTTCGAGTACTACCGGGTGCCCGTGGCCGACATGCCCAGCGCCCCTATTTCCATGTACTTCGACAGCGTCGCCGACAAGATCCAAAGCGTGGCCCGGAAGCGGGGCGCCACTTTGGTCCACTGCGCGGCCGGCGTGAGTCGTTCGGCCACCCTCTGTATCGCTTACCTGATGAAGTACCAACACGTCAACCTCTTGGAGGCATACAACTGGGTGAAGTCCCGGCGCCCGGTCATCCACCCCAACGTTGGCTTTTGGCGGCAGCTCATCGACTACGAACGGGAGATTTTTGGGAGCAACAGCGTGAAAATGGTACAGACGACGTATGGCGTGATGCCGGATGTTTACTGGAGAGGGAGGAGAAACTTTGTGCCTTACTGGGGGATCTGAAGAGCACCGGGGGAAAAAAGGAACAGAAGAAACAAGGGCATTCCAAAACGAGAACTCGATCAAAACAAAGAGCATGACCCACAGGCCCGGATTAACACCTTTTTGCGACCTAGGCCACACTTTGGAATTATGCCCCCTTTAAGCCAACCTCTACCGCACCCCCTCCACCACTCAGACCCACACTTGGCTGGCTTTCGCCATGGTGCCTCTGTGATCTTTTTTTTTGGTCCGTGATCTGCGCCCCCCCCGGCTTGCGCCCCTAGGCCATGGCCTAGGTTAGCCTTGTGGGTAATCCGGCCATGACGACTCATCAAACCTTATGGTCAACTTCAGTTCCTCTTGCAACCCTCAAAGCTGCAATATAGTGTTTCTTCGCTACTCCGCGGTTCGCGTTTTTTGCAGATTTCCAAAAATATTAATTTAAAATATATATTGCAGTATTTTCGCTGTTTCGTGGGTTTTTGCCGCCGTCGCTCTCCGAGGCGCTTCCCCTTCTCAGTCCTCATTCTCTCCCTCCAGCCTTGAAGGGCCTTTCCTTCCTTCCTTTCCTTCACTTTATTTTAAGTTTATAAGGACTTAAAATAGTGTATAACTACTAAAAAAATGTATAAATATTAAAATAAATATAGCGTCCCTACATCGCGGGTTTTTTTTTACTGAAACGTAACCCCCCGCAATAAGTGAGGGAAATATAGGTTGCTTACCTGTAACCGTAGTTCCCTGAGTGGTCTCCTGTGAATTCGTACATATGGTATAATCTGCGTGTATGTACGTATTCACAGGTGACCACGACAGGGAACACTGTATACGTATTTTATTTTTTTCGACACACTAAACCAGCAACCCCATAATATGTGGGGGGGGGGGGGACTTTGTCGGGATGCCTTCATAGGAAGGCCTTCTCGCAAAGATGGACGGTCCAAAAGTCCATTTCGATATTAGCACTTCATGAAGCCAGACCGTTTTCAGATGGCGGAGAATGTGCGACTCGAATATTGTTTGGCAATGCAGGTGCTATATATATATATATATATATATATCTTATTGATCAGCAGCTTAGGGGCAAAAGGCCTCATTCGAAGACCGGTTGGTCCTTTTCCCCCTCCAATCAATTTTAAATCAATTAGTAGCCGACGTCCAAAGGCAGAGAAGTAAATATGTAATTACCATCTTATTTTACAACACAGAGAGTCTTTCCATATTGACAATGCACAAGTACCTTTTTGTGTGTATGTGGGTTTTTTTCTCCAGTTGGCACAGTGTGTGTTGTGGGGTGGGTGAGTTGGTGGGGAATATACTTCAACTAGACAAACTGCCACAAATAAAATAATTTAGACAATTAAGATGTCACGTTGCTTTTATCCTTCTGCTTGCCTTGACTTGACATTCGCTCAGTGTCCATTTCTCTTGCTCCAAAATACACGTTTGTGTTCAGAGTCCGATATTCCAAAGCAAAGACTATGTACAACACAGGAAAATTCAACAATATGTCACAAGATCCACACAACAACAAGAAGTCGATAAAACCATCACACAATAATTCAAAGTGTTCCTGGTTGGTTTTTTCTGGAACGGCTGAGCAAAAGCCCGACCAACCTTGGTTTGGGGAGAGGGTTCAGGGAGCATTTTCACGTATTTCAAGACTGAGAAGGCCCTTTCTGGTCATGATATACCTCACATTGGATGGCAGTGGGAATCTGAGTGAAGGGTTGGGAAGTCTCACAGTCTTTCCTTCAGATATCCTTCCCTGAAGGTGTTTCTCTCTTGCACTCTCGTCTTCCAGGGACCGCTTTTGCACACTGAAAATATTGGCTCAAAAAAATAATAATTGCACCAAAGACTTACAGTAGGAGTCAAGAACCTTTTTGACTCCGAGAGCCATGAAAGCAAAATATTTGGAAATGTATTTCAGTGAGAGCCATATAATATATATATAATCTATTTTAAGACTGAATTCAACTAAATGTGAGTCTATACGTACATACGATGAGAAAAGGATGATGGGACACTTCAGACCTGGCTCTGCAAAAGGCACGCTCAGGATTCTGGGAAGGAAGGAAGGAAGGGGGAGAGAAAGAAAGAAATGGTAAATAAAGGAGGGAGGGGGAGGGGAAGAAAGAAAAGAAGAACGAACTATGGAAAAGGAAGAAAAGAAAAGCAGGAGAAAGACAAGGAGGGGGAAAGAAAGAAGGAAATGGGAAGGGAGGAAAGGAAAGGGTGGGGAAAAGAAAGGAAAGGGAGTGAGGAAAAAGTAATAATGAAGGGAAAAGAAGAAAAGAAAGAAGGGGGAGAGAGGGAAGTGAAAAGAAAGGAAGGAGAAGGAAAGGAAGGCATGGGGATAAAGAATAGAAGAGGAAGGAAAATAGAGGGAGAATGGAGGAAAGAAGGGGAGAGAGGGAGGGAAAAGGAAGGAGAGAAGGACATGGAAAGGGTGAAGGGGATAAAGAAAGGAAGGAAGAGGGAGAATGGAGGAAAGAAGGAAGGGGAGAGAGGGAGGGAAAAGGAAAGAGAAGGAGAAGGAAAGGGTGAAGGGGAGAAAGAAAGGAAGAGGAAGGAAGGAAGAGGGAGAATGGAGAATGTGTCACGCACAGTACTCACATCAACAGCGTGCATTCTCTGATTAATCTCCTTTGGGGTGACACCTTCTGCTGTCATGAATTCAATGATTGCACGTTGCTTAAGTCGCATTGACCGACCGTCTGCACAGGGTTCCATACTTCGCACTTTAATAACACAACCGTTCAATGCTAAGGCTTTCCGGAAAAATGGAACTGTAGAGGAGAGTCTACTGAACAAGCCAGTACCTGCCGCATACCAGGACTGCCATGTGTTGAGGAGTTACGAAGGTGGAGGCATTACTTTTCATTCAACCCTCGAATAGGCTAACTCCAAACTGCACTAAGGCTTCCTGCCAAGATGGAACTGTAGAGGAGAGTCTATTGAACAAGCCAGTACCTGCCGCATACCAGTCCTGCCATGTGTTGAGGAGTAACGAAGGTGGAGGCATTACTTTTCATTCAACCCTCGAATAGGCTAACTCCAAACTGCACTAAGGCTTCCTGCCAAAATTGAACTGTAGAGGTCTACTGAACAAGTCAGTACCTGCCGCATACCAATACTGCCACCTGTTGAGGAGTTACGAAGGTGGAGGCATTACTTTTCATTCAACCCTCGAATAGGCTTACTCCAAACTGTGCTAAGGCTTCCTTCCAAAATGGAACTGTAGAGGAGAGTCTACTGAACAAGCCAGTACCTGCCGCATACCAGGCCTGCCATCTGTTGAGGAGTTACGAAGGTGGAGGCATTACTTTTCATTCAACCCTCGAATAGGCTAACTCCAAACTGCACTAAGGCTTCCTGCCAAAATTGAACTGTAGAGGTCTACTGAACAAGTCAGTACCTGCCGCATACCAATACTGCCACCTGTTGAGGAGTTACGAAGGTGGAGGCATTACTTTTCATTCAACCCTCGAATAGGCTTACTCCAAACTGCGCTAAGGCTTCCCGCCAAAATGGGACTGTAGAGGAGAGTCTACTGAACAAGCCAGTACCTGCCGCATACCAGTCCTGCCATCTGTTGAGGAGTTACGAAGGTGGAGGCATTACTTTTCATTCAACCCTCGTATTTTGAGCGCCTCTCTAAACCATACTTTGGGTTTCTTTAGGAAATCCTTGCAAACACTCACAAATTTGTTTTAGCCAAGCTAAACTTGACATCCAAAGCAATTTTTCGTAACTTTAGGACTGATCAGTAAATGTGGCTTCCCCCATAATGATGCCGTTTGGAGGCTATTCTTCATGAGCATAGAAAATATAGTCCTCACAAAGAACAAAATCAGAAAGCAAAGGGATCTTGTAACGGCTTTGAGAGATTGCATTTAGTAGTATAAGCTTTCATAGACTGTTCAGAAAGGGAAAAAGAGCTTTTCTTTTGCCACGTAGGAGTTGAGAACATGGGAAAATCCACGTACGTGGGTTGTACATCTTCGACAGAGACATAGGAAAATTATGACTCTAGGGTGCAAACAGCAAAACCAACCGTATCCACTTCGTACCCAATGCCCCAATCGCAAACAAATAAATAAACAACAAAAACACAAAACAACAGAATAATTCAATACATGTGTGTGTGTTTTCAAAAGACAGGAGAGCAAAGGAGGGACCAAGAGAATAAATAAACACGCATCTCGGGAGAAGGATCCTCGTCCGCCCACAAAAGAAAAGTTTTAAAAAGAAGCCACAAAACCAAATATAATGAAACAAGGGAAAATGCCGTCTCCTTGGAGACCGTTTCCAAGGACACCGAGGCCCGATAATAGCGGAAGGGCTGGGGGAACGCAAGGCCGAATCTTCAGAAGCAGAACAAGCTTCCCTGCTTCTGATTCAACAGTGCTATTTTTTTTTTTACATAGACTACAATGGTGTAGATCAGGACTGTCCAACTGCCGGCCCGGGGGCCGTATATGGCCCCCCAGCCCCTTCCCTACGCCCCCCTAAGCTTTTTAATAAAAAATAAAAATTGAAAAATAAAATAAATAATAATAATTTAAAAATACCTACTTCCGGGTTCGAGCAAGTATCGTGAGAATACGCAATCCACACGGGATTTCGCTGTCAACGCGAGATCACGCCGGCGTTGACAGCGAAATCCCGTGTGGATTGCGTATTCTCGCGATACTCCTCAACTACTCTACTACTGGATCGCTGAGGCCCACAGACGCGATTAGGACCTTCTTCGACTCAGTCGGTCGTCGCCCCTCTCGTCGTCCGGGTACTCCTGGATCCTGCGCATTTGGAAAAGGTAGGCCGAAGCAGGGGGCTCCTCAGGGGGCTCCTCATTCCCTCCCCATCTCCCCTCATGTATTAAATATAAAATTCAATATATTTAAAGATGAAATAAGGGGAGATGGGCTACCTTAAAATACGGGGGGAGGGGAGGATGGAATTAAATATATTTAATATTAAATAAAAATGAGGGGAGAGGGGAGGATGGAATTAAATATATTTAATATTAAATAAAAATAAGGGGCGAGGGGAGGATGGGATTAAATATATTTAATATTAAATAAAAATAAGGGGAGGGGAGGATGGGATTAAATATATTTAATATTAAATAAAAATAAGGGAGAGGGAGGATGGAATTAAATATATTTAATATTAAATTAAAATAATTTAATATCTTATCTCTGCATTTTATCTCAGTAAAAGATTATATTTGACTGTATGGATATATTTAATTTGAATGCCCACCCTGCATTTAATGTTAGTAAAAGATTATATTTGACTGTATGGATGCCCCTTTTGAATGCCCACCCTGCATTTTATCTCAGTAAAAGATTATATTTGACTGTATGCATGCAGGGGTAGGGGCGGAGCCGGGGGAGAGGGCGGAGCCGGGTCAGGGAGGGGGCGGAGCCAGAGGCTGGGGCAGATCCTACGGCCCCCCAGGTCATCAGTGACCGGAATTCAGGCCCCTGGGCCGGTAGAAGTTGGAGAGCCCTGGTGTAGATCACAATAATATACTACAGGTTCATTTTGTAAATATTGCCTCCCTTTCCTACAATGCCTGATGTGCCCTTAATGTCATTTCGGTGGAAGACTGGAGCATAACCGCTTTCCCTCTGACATTTTGAACCATTTCAATTGTACGGCTCACCTTTTTGTTATTTTCCCCCATCCGCATGAAGCGAATTTGGAATAAAAACGTTTCCGAAATGTTTTATACTGCCTTATACTGTCTCATACGGTTTTATTGCTATATTGCTGTAAAATAGCATTTTTGTTTCTGGTATGGGCACCATGGGGGTACCGTTTCGATAGCCGTCCTGAGTCCCTCTACGGAGGTTGAGATAGGACGGGATACAAAAGCCCGAAAAATAAAATAAATACATACCAGCCTCCTCCCAGTAGACACTTTTTCAGCATGCGAGCTACTTATATTAAAACCAAGTCAGAAAGATCTACCTACCTCCTCAAAGCTGGAGAGGGAGGGGGCGGGGCTTAGCCAGAGGGGGCGGAGCCAGGCCACACCAGGCCCCGCCCCCTCCCCTCTGGCTTTGGAGCTCCCAGCAGCTTCTCCAGGCTTGACGATGGCAGTGCCAAGCCAGTGGTGACATAGCTAGCACAAGGCTGGCTTTGCCCTGCCCTCCTCAAGGCTGGGAGTGCCGAAGCCAGAGGGGAGGGGGCGGGGCTTGGCACGGCCTGGCTCCGCCCCCCTTTGAGAAGCACCCCATCCGGCTGGGATTGACCTCCTTCGGTCCCGGGATCGACTGGTCGATCGCGATCGACTTCCTGGGCAGCCCTGCAGTAGACTCAAATCAAGGAAAAGCTTTATGAGAACTACAACTCTTCTTGGCGTCCGCCCCCAGCAACGGAAAGGGTATCCCTCTGGGCAGCTGAACCAGGAAATCCCAACGGGATGGCCCCCCACGAGAGAGGGTCTTCCTCCAGGGGCAAACCAAGAACGGGCAACTTGGAAGTCCCTGAATAGACTCAGAAGCGGAGTAGGCAGATCAAAACACGACCTGGCAAAATGGCACAGCCTAAAAGAATCCCACACCTTGTGCGACTGTGGAGCACAACCGACAACTCCGCACCTGTATGCTTGTTCACTGTGCCTTGCCTCATGTATGGAGGAAGAATTGTTGGAGGCTACAGACAATGCCGTTGCTGTTGCCCGTTTTTGGTCAAAATATATTTAGCCGTCTGCGCTCCTTCTATTTTTATCGGTTTTATACTAATTTATGCAATGCTTTTGATACGAAAATAAATAATGTCAATTAGTAACCAACAATATCCAAAATGCCAGAAAATCCACATTTCTGCTAGCAAATCTTTGCTTGCTGCCAGCTCAATGAGCCACCTACAGTAGTAACGCCCTTTGGAAGAGACACAGCTTAACGCAGAAGCCTCCGTTCCCTATATACAAGTTTTATTCTGCATCAGACTTTTAAAAACAACAAGAGACGACATTCCCAGGCGAGATGACAATAAAATGACAATCTTGCCTTTGTCTTCGGAGAAACCTGACACCTAGAGGCTTGGTTTGGTATTGCGGGCCATTTTTTTTACTTTCACTTTGCATTTCTTGCTTTGGGAAGATGACTCCAGTGGCTGGAGATGGTACTGCAGCCATTATTATTTACTGGCACAAAACCACAGGATGTCACAGCAAACGAGATCTATATTGTATTATATAATAATATAATATAATATAATATAAAATTATGTATTATATAATATAATATATAATAATATAATATATATTATATTATTTAATTATATATTAATATAATAATTATATTATTATATTATTATAGATATATAATATATAATTATGATATATTATATTATTATATAATATAATATATAATATATATTATATTACTTAATATATTTAATTATATAATTTATAATAATATAATTATTATATTATTATAGATGATATACTATATAATTATATAATATATTATATAATATAATTATATAATAAAATATATTATATTATTTAATATATTTAATTATATTATTATATTATTATAGATAATATAATAATTATAGCCATTATAGATGACAAAGGCGAGATGACAATAAAAGGTGAATTGGATTTAAAGTGCCTGGAAAACATCAACCAAAAACCTCCCAAGACTTTCAGCAATATGATAGAGAGAGACAAAGAGAACCAATATCATAGCTCTGCTGCTTTGAAAAGGCCGGTGCGTACAAGTGGGCTTTGGAAGTGATGCATCAGGACCGTTTGTCAAAGTACCGCCACTAGTCAAAATCAATAGTCGACACATTTTGGTTTGAAAAATGTCAGCGACAGCCCTCGGAGACCAAATATATACCTGAAGTGTGGGAAGAGGGAAACCGTGGGGCCGCAATTCGCCAGAGCCGAAAAGGGCATGAGAGAAATCGCAATGCCAGTGAACATTTTGTTTAAAAAAAAGCAGCTTTCACTCTGCGCAAGAGAACAGCTAGCCAGAAATCAATATCGTACACATATCCTAAACACAAGCTCACAACAAGTTTCACATCGGCTTGATCCCGTGCCCGCCCAGTCCCCCGCCCTCTGCATCGCAACGCCGGAAGAAGTCCATTCAAAGGAGGTCAGGCAAAATGAGGCCCGGAGGCTTGGGCTCCACGCAGTTGATCCAGAAGTTGGCGCAGCTGGCGTGGTACTGGTGCCCTCCGTAAGCGAGCTTGAAATTGTCCGTTTCGGAGTTGAAGGCCTTGAGGAGAAGGGGAAGAAAAGGAGAGCGAGGTGAGAAGTCGTCACAGCACTCCTTGGGGCCGGGAGCGCACTACGTACAATCCCTACTTCCCTCTGACTCTGGAGAACAGGGTTGGATGCCCTGCTCGGACATGAAACCCACTTTGGGCAGGTCACAGGCTCTCGGCCCCAGGAAAACACACAATGACAATGATTTACGTTCTTGTGAACCACGACACCTTTGAAAGGTAAATTTAAAATGCTGCCCACCCCTTATTTTTATTCTACCACTTCCACATGACAGCATAAGACAGTGTTTCCCAACCTTTTCTGAGCCGCGGCACACTTTTAACATTAAAAAAATCTGGGGGCACACCACCAACCAAAATGACACTCTAACACAATAAAGAACAGCTGGGGGATGGTGGCCTGCTGGGTGCAGCTGCTGGGAGTGCCGAAGCAGGGGGAGGGGCCAGGTCGCGCTATGCCCCGCCCCCTCCCCCGGCTTCAGCTCTCCCAGAGCTTCTCCAGCCTTGAGGGGACAGTGCCAAGCCAGCGGTGGCAGAGCCAGCACAATAATATTATAGTGTAATACAATATAATACTACTAATAACACAATATAATAATAGTATATTATATATTACATGTCATATTATGAATAATATTGCAGCATAGTGGTATAGTACAATATAGTAATATATAATGCTAATATTGTGCTATGCTAATAATAAATATTGTATGTACATATAATATTGTAATATAATATAATAATATATTAAATATTACATGTAATATTACTATATTACAATATAGTAATTTCTAATACTAATATTGTGCGATACTACCGTGTTTCCCCGATAGTAAGACACCCCCGATTGTAAGACGTATCGGGGGTGTCAGGGGGGGTCGGCTAATATAAGCCGTACCCCGAAAGTAAGCCGTACCTCATCGCCACGCCGCCGTTCCGCCGCCGCAACTGGCCCATTGGCCGCGGCACACCTCCGCGGCGCACCTTTCTGCCAGGCCTCCAAGGAAGGGAGGGGGAAGAGAGCAAGAGGCGTGGCGAAGCGCCGCCGCGTCAGAGTGACGCGCCGCCGCTTCGCCACGCCTCTGCTCTTTCTCCTCCCTTCCCTTCGATCAGGAAGGGAGGGGGAAGAGAGCAAGAGGCGTGGCGAAGTGGCGCGCGTCACTCTGACGCGCGGCGCCGCCACGCCCTGCTCTTCCCCCTCCCTTCCTTCGTCCAAAGCAGGAGCGCTTGGAAGCGACTAAGACTGTGCGTGCGCCGCCGGCCGATGGGGCCGGTTGCGGCGGCGGCGGCATGGGCGTGGCGACAGGGTACGTCTTCGTTTATATAAGACGTACCCCGAAAGTAAGACGTAGGGGGACTTTTCGGGGGGAAAAGAAAGTAAGACGCTGTCTTACTTTTGGGGAAACACGGGTAGTAATATAATATATTGTATGTTTACCATGTACATTGTAATCCAGTGTTTCTCAACCCGTGTGCCAGGGCACACTAGTGTGCCGTGAGCGATCATCAGGTGTGTCGTGGGAAATTGGAAACTCCAGGAAGGGGGGGGGGGGAGAGTCTAATGTGTTGAAGTATAAAAACCCTAAGAAATCTACCTCGATAAAGGCACAAAATTACAAACACCATCCCCCTCCCCACCCGTTGTCTACTTGGTCTCTCCCTCTCCATGCATTGGGAAGGCCCGCCTCCCTTTCCCCAAGTAGAGACCTCCTCTTGCCTCCTGGGGGGTTCTGTGTGTGACGTTTGGCCCAGTTCTATCATTGGTGTGGTTCAGAATGCTCTTTGATTGTAGGAGAACTATAAATCCCAGCAACTACAACTCCCAAATGTCAAGGTCTATTTCCCCTGAACTCCATCTGCGTTCATATTTGGGCATATTGAGTATTCATGCCAAGTTTGGTCCTGATCCAACATTGTTTGAGTCCACAGTGCTCTCTGGATATAGGTGAACTACAACTCCAAAACTCAAGGTCAATGCCCACAAAACTCTTATAGTATTTTCTCTTGGTTATGGGAGTTCTGTGTGGGAAGTTTGTGTCTTTCTGCCATTCCTGCCAGGAGATCTATGTTGTGTTCATCGAAACAGGCCCAGGTTTCACACTGAGTGTATAAATACATTTAAAAACATATTAACTATATGTATTACTGTGTTAGAGTGTCATTTTGTGTCATTTTGGTTGGGGGTGTGCCCCAGGATTTTGCAAATGTAAAAAACGTGCCGCGGCTCAAAAAAGGTTGGGAAACACTGTTGTAATCCACCCTGAGTCCCTTGTGGGGTGAGAAGGGCGGAATATAAAAACTGCAAATAAATAAACAAACAATAATAATAAAAAATAAACCGAGACACCGAGTTGACTACTACTACTACTATTATTACTACTACTACCACAACCCAATTGTCACACCACAACGCAGGGAAAGCAGAGCGTCGCACAGAAAACAAGGCATGCCAACAAGACACACGCCGGTGCCAATTTAGTGGGTTAAAACCGAGGGATTAGAGATCTGAGAGTTAGAGGGTTGCAGAATCTGGGGTGGGGAGGCGAAAAGGGCGAAGGCAGCGGCCCCACTGCCAACGCCTCAATTTTGGCACACATTCAAAAGACAGCTATTGTTTAATGGTTTCGTACTTCTCTCGGACGGTCATCCGCAGGCTTCTCTTCTTTCTGAAAACGTTGAAACCACAAAAGGTCAACATCATGGTCAAAACACAGGATCCAAGTGGCGGCCAAGCTCTTCCTGTCTAAGGGTTGGGATTCCCTGCGGGCCTTTGATCTGCTCCTTTCTACAGTTGACAAAGCAGGTTCTTCACCCTTTTATCGCACCCTAGATCAGTGGTTCTCAGCCTTTCTAATGCCGTGACCCCTAAATAAAGTTCCTCATGTTGCGGTGACCCCCAACCATATTTTCGTTGCTACTTCATAACAGTAATTTTGCATCTCGTATGAAGCATAATGGATATATCTGATATGCAGGAACAGGATGTATTTTCATTGTTATAAATTGAACAATATGCTCAGGGAGTATGGACAATGGATGATGGGATTTGCAGTACCTTCAACCAATTCAGCTCTGCCCGGTTCTGCCTCTCCTGAGCTCCGCAGGGGTTGAGTGCCGGGTAGCCATGGCACTCCATGGATGGCCAGGCCACGCGGGCAGCCCTCCGCCTGGCCCCGCACCCTTCCCAGCTGAGAAACGGGCGTGGGCCAGGCAGAAAGGCTGCCCAAACGGCAGGCCCGTGAAGGCAGCCCTCCGCCTTGCACCCATGTCCTTCCCAGCTGGGGAGGGCACAGGGGGCAGGCAGAAAGGCTGCCCAAACGGCAGGCCCGTGAGGGCAGCCCTCCACCTTGTCCCCGTGTCCTTCCCAGCTGGGGAGGGCGCAGGAGCCGGGCAGAAAGGCTGCCGGAGCCGGGCAGAAAGGCTGCCGGAATGGCAGGCCCGTGAGGGTAGCCCTCCGCCTTGCCCTCGCATCCTTCCCAGCTGGGAAAGGAGCAGGGGCCGGGCAGAAAGGCTGCCCAAAAACCAAGGTGAACCTCCTTCCCCCCGTGTGACTTTTCCTTTAAGCTCCTCCTCTTGACACCCCACAGCCTGTGGGAAGAGCATGAGGAGGAGCTGACCAGGAGTGCTAGCGGTTTGGCTTGCACAGGAGGTTGGCAGCCATTTTGGAGGGCAGCCGCGGCCCCTGAAAATGGCCCAACGACCTCTGGGGGTCGCGACCCCCAGGTTGAGAACCGCTGCCCTATATCATTTCTTCTTTTTTTTTTCATTTTTAAAAATATTTTTTATTGTTTTTAAGTAAAAGTGATACATTGAATGAAAAGAAAACATAGTAAGTGACAAAGTTTCCCAAAACTGTTTAGTAGGTAAAGGGTCTACTTAGTTATAGGGTAAGGTGTGTGGGTCAGATAGGAGAAGGGAATGGGGGGCATGGGAAGGGAAGAATAGCAGGAAAGAAAAAAAAGGAAAAGAAAAAGAGGGGATAGTAAGTGAAAAGCAAATATATACATGGTGACCTCCATTCATCCTCTTAATGGGTGTTTCCTGTCAGTCTTTCGATTTCTTTGAACTCATATAATCTTCAAACAGAGTCCAATCTGTTGGACTTCTTGGGTTTCCCGTGTTTTTCCTCAAATAAAAAGTTAGTTTGTCCATATCTTTTATTCTATAAATCTTGTCTATCCATTGGTCCATTTTGGGTATTTGGTCTGATTTCCATCCTTTGGCAAAAACCATTCGAGCTGCTGTTGACATATATGTAAAAAGTATATCTTTGTTTTCCTCTAATTTTAGTTCATTATCATTCAACCCCAATAGATAATATTCCGGCTTTAATGGAAATTTCAACTGTAGTATAGATTGTGATTCTTTGTGAATATTACTCCAATATTCATTAGTTTTTGGACATGACCCCCACATATGGAAATAGCTTCCCATATGTGATTTACATTTCCAACACTCAGAATAACTTTTATTGTACATGACGCCAATTTTTGGGCGGGTTATATACCACCCTATAGCATTTCTAAGCCAGTTCGTAGGAATATTGGTTTTTGTTTTTATTTTGAAATTGACCAGTAGATGATGCATTTCCCAACCTCAGCTTAGTCAATACATTTTCCCAGTTTTCTGAGGCAAAATTAGCTGCCTCGGAGTATATTTGAGTCGGCTTATACTCAAGTATATATGGTATACGTGCTAGTCACAGTAACTCTTTACGACAGGGGTGGGCAACCTACGGCCCGCAGGCCAGATGTGGCCTAGCAGCCGATTCTGTCCGGCCCGGGGAGAAGGGCGTCGGGGACGGGGACAAGATGAAGGGGTGCCGCTGCCACCATCCCATCGCGGGCTCTGTGGGGCCTGTGTTGGCAGACATGCCGAAGGAGCGGCGGCTTTGGAGTGCCTGCCATCCCTGGAGGCGATCCGGGCCTGCAGCGGGAGCAGTCGGCGACCCACGGCGGCTGATCGCCCTGGCGACCCGGAAGACTTGATTGTCTTCCGGGTCGCCATGGCGATCAGCTGCCTCAGATCGCCGACTGCTCCCCCTGCTGGCCCGGATCGCCTCCAGGGATGGCAGGCACTCCATAGCAGGGCGATCAGCTGGGGGCGAGAGCGGGGAGAGGCCTGCAGCCTCCGATCGCCTGCTGCTCTGCTCTCCTCTGCTGCGGCGGCGGCTGGGTCCGCCTTGCCATCCTCTGGGCTGGGTCCATTGGGCCATTCCATCTTGGTTCGCACCTTGTCTTCTTGAATTTAATTTAATTTAAGTGGTTTTTATTATTATTTTATAATAATTTTATAATAATAATATAATAAATAATATAATAAAATGTTATATTATATTATATTTTATTATATATTTCAATCTATTATACTATCTCTCTCTCTCTCTCTATATATATATATATATATACACACATACACTATATTACAGGGGTGCTCATTAGGTAGATCGCGATCGACTGGTCGATCCCAGGACCAAAGGAGGTTGATCCCAGCTGGATGGGGCACTTCTGAGGGGGCGGAGCCAGGCCGTGCAAAGCCCCGCCCCCTTCCCCCGGCTTTAGCGCTTCCACAGCTTCTGGAGGAAAGAGAGGGGGAATGCCAAGGCAGTAGTGGCATAGATAGCCACTACTGGCTTGGCATTCCCCCCCCCCTCTTGCCTCCAGAAGCTGTGGAAACGCTAAAGCCAGAGGGGAAGGGGGCGGAGCCAGGCCGCACAAAGCCCCGCCCCCTTCCCACTGCTCCGCCCTGGTAGATCTTTCAGACTTGGTTTTATTAGAAGTAGCTCGCATGCTGAAAAAGTGTGGGCACCCCTGCTATAATATAATAATTATGATATTAATGCTAATAATATATGAATATTTCTTGATATATTAATATGTTAATATTAATGATGTGTAATATATAGTAAATATAGTAAATAAATAAATAATGTAGATTAAAATGTAGTTCAGACTCTAGGTCTGGCCCTCCATAATATTTTTTGGCTCTCGTGTGGCCCCTTGGAAAAAATAATTGCCCACCCTTGCTTTATGAGATACCTCCCTCAATGAATCCCCCCCCCCCCACCACCACCACCACGTTTCACGAGACCTAAATTAGTGAAGTGAAGGATGTTAAAAAAGTGGGGAGAAGGGAAGGCAACAAATGCAAACTCTTTCCAAAACATGTTAACAGGGAAACGGAAAAAAAAAGCTTCACTACTTACTTTGCTCCGAGAGTTTACATTTAACAGACAAACACCACAGGCCAGATCTTGTGCATTTTTAATCCCGGGGCGAAGCATACAAGAAGAGAAATCCAACGAGTTGTCATCAGGCTGCAGGGGAAACACAAGCGGAAAGAGAAATCTAGCATACTTGCATAATTTTGTCATTTGGGCGTTGTAATTTCTGGGATTTATAGTTCACCTACAATCAAAGAGCATTCTGAACTCCACCAACGATGGAATTGAATCAAACTTGGCTCAAAGAACTCCCATGACCATCGGAAAATACTGGAAGGGTTTGGTGAGCATTGATCTTGAGTTTGGGAGTTGTAGTTCACCGACATCCAGAAAGCACTGTGGGCTCCCACAATGATGGATCGGGACCAAACTTGGCACAGAAACTCAATATGCTCAAATTTGAATACTGGTGGAGTTTGCGGAAAATAGACCTTGACACTTGGGAGTTGTAGTTGCTGGGATTTATAGTTCACCTACAATCAAAGAGCATCTGAACTCCACCAACGACAGACTTGAATCAAGCTTGGTCCACAGAACTCCCATGACCAACAGAAAGTACTGGAAGGGTTTGGTGGGCATTAACTTTGACCTTTGGAGTTGTAGCTCACCTACATCCAGAGAGCACTGTGGTGAATGATAAATCTGGACCAAACTTGGCATAAATATTCCATATGTCCAAATATGAACACAGATGGAGTTTGGGGAAAATAGACCTCTAGATTTGGGAGTTGTAGTTGCTGGGATTTATAGTTCACCTACAATCAAAGAGCATTCTGAACTCCACCAACGATGGAATTGAATCAAACTTGTCTCAAAGAACTCCCATGACCATAGGAAAATACTGGAAGGGTTTGGTGAGCATTGACCTTAAGTTTGGGAGTTGTAGTTCACCTACGTCCAGTGGACTCAAAACAATAATGGATCCGGACCAAACTTGGCACAAATACTTAATATGCCCAAATGTGAACACTGGTGGAGATTGGGGAAAATAGAGCTTGGCATTTGGCATACGGTTCTGGCCCAGCTTACTTGTCCGAACGCATCCACCCGTACGTCCCACCTCGTAATCTAAGATCATCCGGAGAGGCTGAGCTCTCGCTCTCGTCAACAGCTGAAATGCGCCTGGTGGGGACGAGAGACAGGGCCTTCTCGGTTGTGGGCCCCCCAGCCTATGGAACACACTCCCAAATGAGGTAAGATCCGCTCCCTCCCTCCTGGCTTTTAGGGGGGGAAAATTAAAATTAAAATCATGGTTCTGGGACCAGGCCAGGTGAGACGATCCGACAGATACATCGGTTTTCTGATGGTCTTTGCGACCTCTCCGAAAACCCCTCAGGACCCCACCTCAGGAGTCCCGATCCCAAAGTTGAGAAACACTGCTATACTCTCTTTCCAAACTGCACAGCACGTCAACACAGGTAGAACTCCTTCCATGTACGACTAGCTTCCACTTGCTAAAGCAGTGTTTCTCAACCTGGGGGTCGGGACCCCTGGAGGGGTCACGAGGGGGTGTCAGAGGGGTCGACAAAGATCATCACAAAACACAGCATTTTCTGTCAATCATGAGGCGTGTGTGGGAAGTTTGGCCCAATTCTATCTTTGGTGAAGTTCAAAAGGCTCTTTGACTGTAGGTGAAGTATAAATCCCAGCAACTACAACTCCCAAATGTCAAGTCTATTTACCCCAAACTCCACCAGTGTTCACATTTGGGCATATTGATATTCATGCCAAGTTTAGTCCAGATACATCATTGTTTTGAGTTGACAGTGCTCTCGGGACGTAGGTGAACTACAACTCCAAAACTTAAGGTCAATGCCCACTAAACACTTCCAGCATTTTCTCTTGGTCATGGGAATTCTGTGTCCCAAGTTTGGTTCAATTCCTCCATTGGTGGGGTTCAGAATGCTCTTTGGTTGTAGGTGAACTATAAATCCCAGCAACTACAACTCCCAAATGACAATCTCTCCCTCCAATCCCACCAGTATTCAAATTTGGGCATATTGGGTATATGTGCCAAATTTGGTCCAATGAATGAAAATACATCCTGCATATCAGATATTTACATTACGCTTCATAACAATAGCAAAATCACAGTTGTGAAGTAGCATTGAAATAATTATATGATTGGGGGTCACTACAACATGAGGAACTGTATTAAGGGGTCACGGCATTAGGAAGGTTGAGAACCACTGTGCTAAAGGGAAGTCCCTGAACAAAACCACTTGACATGGAAGAGGCAGAGCTCAGAAAGCACCTCACCGTCAGGGCTGCGAGAGACATGAAGCTGATCAGGTTGTTCCACACTTTGTCGATGTCCTTCAGCAAGAGCTGGAGGGCCTCGCTGCAGACGGCGGTGGCCTTGATCCCCAACTCAACCCGTTTCGTGACTCGATAAACCTCGACGACCCCTGTAAGGGAACGAAGAATAGCACCGCAGCATGGAAGAGGTGGCAATGGTGCTTGCCCCGATCTAGAGAGAGGTGTATCCCTCACCAGCTAATTCCTCACGATAATGAGGCTGGGGACAATAAAGCATCTATATATAAATAAAAATGTAGTGTTCATTTGTGGGATTGATATAACTCAAAAACCACTGGACGAATTGACACCAAATTTGGACACAAGACACCAGGGGTCGGGAACCTTTTTGACTCAGAGAGCCATAAAAGCAAAGTATCTGGAAATATATTTCAGTGAGAGCCATATAATATATCTATTATATAAAGGAGGTCCCGTCGTCAAACGACTGACAGAGACAGAGAAACCTTCCAAGGCAGAGACACCAAACTTGCCAACACAAATAGGCCTCAGGCAAGGAAGGTTTTTAGCAAAGAAACTCCCCCCCAAAAAAAACCTAGAAGGCCCCCAAAACAACGATACAAAAAAACTACATTTCCCAGCATCCTCTGCGGCAGCCAGCGAAACCCATTGGCCAACATCAGTTACCATAGTAACGGTGGGCAAAGCCACTTATAATGCTGAGTGATTTCAGTTGAGGGTTAAACTGCCACGGTCAAGATCTAGGAGGGAGACAAATAGGGCACCAGGGACACAGGCACCACTGACAAACACATACCCCCAGAATAACACAAAAGTAATACCTACACACAACACAATACGCACATAACACAACCTTGCGTCTACTGCTCAACCCATTTGTCTGCCATTCCTTCCTTCCACACAGGCATAAGCTGACCCAAAAGACAAGCCATGCCTCCTAAAAAGAACAGCATCGGACGACACACTTGCAACGCTACATACATCAAACAAAAAAGGGCAGAACACACGCCAGAACAGAAATACACTGCACTACACTAGCTTTTGCCATCACCATAAACAAGGCTCAAGGACAAACACTACAAATCTGTGGCATAGACCTTGACACAGAATGCTTCTCCCACGGACAACTCTACGTAGCGTGCTCCAGAGTTGGGAAACCACAGAACCTCTACATCAACACCGCAGACGGAAAGACAAAAAACATTGTATATCCACAAGCTCTGCAGAACGCCAGCAACACCACACACCGACAACTCCACAGGACTTCAACATCCCACCCACCAGAACAACCCACAACGACACAGCCATGACCCCAACAACACCATAAGTAACATCAATTCCAACCCTTACATACTCAGACTTTCTCGCATCTCCTAAATAGGGCACAGCAACGCGTGCCGGGTACAGCTAGTATAATATATTTTAAGACTGAATTCAACTAAATGTAAGTCTATACGTACATACGATGAGAAAAGGATTCCCTCGGCAGATTGAGGGGACACTGCAGACCTGGCTCTGCAAAAGGCACACTCAGGACTCTGGAAAGGAAGAGAAGGCGGGAGGAAGGAAGGGGGAAAGAAAGAAAGAGGAAATAAAGGAGGGAGGGGGAGAAAAAGAAAGAAAAGAAGAACGAACTATGGAAAAGGAAGAAAAGCAGGAGAGAGACAAGGAGGGGAAAAGAAGGAAGGAAATGGGAAGGGAGGAAAGGAAAGGGTGGGGAAAAGAAAGGAAAGGGAGTGAGGAAAAAGTAAAATAATGAAGGGAAAAGAAGAAAAGAAAGAACGGGAGAGAGGGAAGTGAAAAGGAAGGAAGGAGAAGGACAGGAAGTCTTGGGGGAAAGAATAGAAGAGGAAGGAAGGAAGGAATGAAAGAAGAGGGATGGAGAATGGAGGGAAAAGGAAGGAGAGAAAGAAAGGGTGAAGGGGAGAAAGGAAGGGAAGGAAGGAAGAGGGAGAATGGAGGAAAGAAGGTAGGGAGAGAGGGAGGGGGAGAGAAAAAGAATGAAGAAAGGAAAAATGAAGAGAAGGGAAAAAGAGGGAAAGGAAAAGAATGAAAGAAAAAGAGAGGGAAAAAGAAAGGAAGAGGAAGGAAAGAAGGAAGGAAGGAAGGGGGAGGAGTGTGCGTGACCAAGGCGGATCTTGGTGTCGATGTTGGTGAGGCAGTCTCTCCGGAAGGTGTTGAAGAGGCAGCGGCTCTTGAGCTGCCCAACGATGAGGGCGATGAGCTGGGCGTCCACTGGGGCCAGGCCCGCCTCTGCCGCCTCCCCCGAAGGGGGAGACAAGGATGAGCCACCGGCGGGCTCTGCCATTCTTGGTAAAGAGGGTGCAGGATCCCAAGAGCAGCGGGGGATGAGGAAGAGGCGGCAATGGCAGCGTGGAAGCGACAGTCGCAGCGCATTTGCATCATTCCTCCCCGCTGCATGCTGGAAAACCAAGGCCCGGGCTGCTCTGGAGAGCCAGATGCAATCATGAAAAGAGCCACATCTGGCTCCCGAGCCATAGGTTCCCGACCCCTGCAATACACCTCTCAGGCCAACGAGTGACCATCACTCATAAAAACACTGAAAAACACAGCGGAAGAGACTTAAAAAGCCAAAAAATTACATTTCAACACATGCGCAACCACCACCACAGATATATACACACACATGCAAAAACACATATACACAAATATATACACACACAAAACACATATACACAGACTGGGCCACAGCAACGCGTGGCAGGGGATGGCTAGTACCTAATAAATATTCCATGCCTTGGGCAGAGTGGATTACTTCAGTGCATACAGAGGAACTGCTGATCCCATTCAGAGTGTCGTTTGCCTTCTTGATGACCTGTCAATAAAAGAGTTTGTGTACTTCAAAATCAATCAATCAATGATTTATTACGGTCTATGACCAGCACATAGAATGGGGCACAGATGCCCATGGAAGGGGAATCACAGTTCCCAAGTAGGTCAAATATAAAATCAGATTAAAAACATGTTATAAAAAGAAAACAGATTAAAAAAGACAACTTAAATTACAGTTTAAAGTGCAGGTATGTGTCTAAAGGGGGGCTAAAAAGAGATATCAAACTACTGGGAGGCTCTGGAGGGGGATGAGAAGGGAACATTTACAGCATTTCAGTTATAGCAAATTACTCTAGCTGTATTCCCAGCAGGAAATTGCCTTGTGGGGGTCAGTCATCGACTGTCTACTATTAATTGCTGCCACACAGAACTTGGCAACACTGTGAGTTATCGCACGACAGGTGTACGAAAGCAGCAGTGTAGTATCTTTCGGTGCGCCCTGGGTGTTTTAAAAGCCATGGAGTGATAAGGTTGGTGCTGCTCGACCTCACCGCAGCTTTCGATACAGTAGACCAGGGCTGTCCAACAGGCGGCCCTGGGGCCGTACACGGCCCCCGAACCCCTTCCCTATGGCCCCCTAACTTGTTTTAATAAAATACAAATTAAAAATAATAATTTTTTTAAAAAATACCTATTTCCGGGTTTAGGCAAGCATCGTGAGACTACGCCAGCAACAGACGGGATTTCGAGGGAGGTCGAAATCCCGTCTGTGGCTGCGTAGTCTCGCGATAGCTGCCGATATCTCGGGTCCCGTGGGATTTGCGGCCGGCCTGGGCGCACGCCTCCTCCTCCCTCGCGGCTGCTTCCAGGCCAGCCCCCATTCCCTCAGAGAGGGAGGAGAGGGAGTGAGGCAGGAAAGCCCCTCCTGGTTCCGTCCTCTTCCTATGGAGGGCTCCTCGCTCCCGCCCCGCGGATGGGAGAGCCGCCGCCCGGCCTGAGCTTGGCCTCGGCTCCAGCGGGGCTTTTCGGGACGGCGTTGGCGTTGGCGCCGGCCCTGTGGCGGGGCTCTCACAGTATGGGTAAGGAAGGGCCTGGCTCGACTCAATCAATCTAAAATCAGTGGGACGTTGGGTGAGGGGGGGCGGGGTCCCTCAGCGGCGGTTTCCTTAGCAACGCTTCCTTTCCTCCTCCGCGCCCCTCCCCGTGTTGTGCTGCCTTCCCCCGCGTGCAGGGCGCAACGTGGCTTCCTTTGCGCCTGCCCCCGCGGCTTGTTTTCCCTTCAGGGAGGGAGGGAGCTCTTTGGGCCTCCTCCACCCGCCTCTGGGAAAGGAGGCCCCACTGCCCTGCGACGGCATTGAGGTGTTTGGGTTTTTTTGGTGTGTCCCAATTTGAGTGTGGACTCAAATAACTCAAAGGTACTGTATTAGGAAACATTTCCCCAAATCCACCAGTGTTCCCATTTGGGTATATTGAGTATTCATGCCAAGTTTGGTCCAGATCCATCATTATTTGAGTCCACAGTGCTCTCTGGATGGAGGTGAACTACAACTCCACAACTCAAGGTCAATTGTAAGTAAATTGAGCCGGGAGGGGCAGAGCTGGGGAGGGGACGGAGCCGGGGGAGGGGAGGGGCGGAGCCGGGGGCAGAGGCAGACCGTTCGGCCCCCCAGGTGATCAGTGACCGGAATTCCGGCCCTTGGGCCCGTAGAAGTTGGACAGCCCTGCAGTAGACCATGATCTACTGATCCAACGATTACCTGCTATTGGAATTCAAGGATCAGCAATAACGTTGTTCAGCTCATTCTTGCGAGGGCGTAGCCAACGAGTGGAGTGGCTGGGCCAAGTATCTGAGAAATCCCCTCTCGACTGTGGAGTACCCCAAGGCGCTATTCTATCGCCAATGCTATTTAACATCTATGTTCAACCGCTCGCCAAGCTAGTCCGGAGATTTGGATTAGAATGTTTCCAATACGCTGATGACACCCAGCTTCTCCTAAAACTAGAACCTGGAACAACTTCAGTACCAGATAACTTCACCCGGGCTGCCCCACTCCTGACCAAGGAGACCCCGTGCAGTTCCTACTATCTTACCTTGAACACCCAGGACGACTCATCTCCCCGCTATTTCTACCCTTGCTGCCCATTTCAAAAAGACACCGCATTCCGCGGCTTTTTTTCACTTCCGCGTTCGTCAGCTGCATATGCGACCTTTACGGCTCACCTTCACTACAGGAGACCCCGCTGCACTGCTCCATTACGGAGGATACTCTTGGGTATACGTTGCTCTCCTGTAAGTGACTTAATTGATTTATTACTGTACATTTATTCATAACGTGGAATGCTGGACTCAATTGCAGCTCTCCTGGGACTTGCCTTACAGCGAGCTCAGAAGCATACCGGGACTGTGTATATGGGAATTCCCATTACTATTCTACTCTGTGTCCCAGTGAGTGTTTGTCCTTATCCCTATGTGTCTATTTGCCTTACACCTTCTATAATCAGACTGTATTTTGTGTATATAAGGCGCCTATGGTATATGTTTATACAACTTTGGACTGCCTCAGAAGCAGTTTCATTTGCCTATGCTCTATGATTGTAATTATTTACTTATGAGATTACTCACACGGATTATACTGTTATTGTTTGTATTGACTAACTTGCTATATTAGAGCATTGAGCATCCCATTCCCTACTATATGGGATATGCATTACAAATTATAAATTGCATTTTGATATATAAGACTCTGTGTCTACATGACTAGTACTGTATTATCTGATTAAGACACCAACCTGTGTTAGTTTACTTGTGCCTTAGGTACCTGCCCTGTGTTTAGTTTAGTTGTATGTGGGCTTACCCCGAGCAGCAATTCGTAAGATCCAAATTGTGCAAAATGCAGCCGCTAGACTTCTCACAAGAACACCAATGAGGTGCCATATAACGCCGTCTCTGCAGCGCTTGCATTGGCTGCCGGTTGAAAACAGAGTCCTCTACAAGACCCTGGTCCTAGCATTCAAGGCCTTTCAAGGTCAGGGTCCTTCATACCTAAGAGACCGTTTAACGCCATTCCACCACCAGAGACTGCCACGGTCAGCTCATGAGAATCTCCTCTATGTCCCTGGCCCTAGAGAGGTCCGTTTGGAGTCCACAAGACAGAGATCCTTCTCCATTGTAGCCCCAATCTTGTGGAACTCCCTGCCGCCAGACCAAAGAGCCACTCCTGATCTACATACATTTTTAGGGGCACTCCAGACATGGCTTTTCAGAAGATTGTTAGTAACAAGCGGCGACTATGTAACCTGTTTATTTTAATTGTGTAAGTCGCCCAGAGCACCTTTGGTGGAGAGCGACTCATAAGAAATAAAGTTAGTTAGTTAGTTCTAATGTCTCTGTAGAATACACACTGGAGGAGTACATGCTCAGTTGTTTCAATATACCCAGACTCACAAGGGCATAGTCTCTCCTGAGCAGGGGTCTTCTGGTACCTCCCCTCCAGTACTGCCGATGGAAGGGCATGGCATCTTGCCAGAGTGAAAGCTCTTCGGTGTTTAGGCTCACTAAGTTTTTGAGGTGTGATATACAGTACCACCTGTGAAATATCTTCAACCAACTTTCTTTGAGGTGTGAGGAATATGTATATTTTAATTTTTGTCCATATTTGTCGCCATTCATGTAGTTTTATCGGTCTTCCTATATTTTTTGCCCAGGTAGTCATGCAGTTCTTGATTTCCTCTGTTTCTGTTTCCCATCTATTAATTTATTGTAAAGTTTTGTGATGTGTTGCTTGTTTAATTTAATCAAGTGATCCAGTTCCATCTTGTCTCCCGCGACATCAGGGCCCCTCCCCCAGCAACAATATAATATTATCTAATACTAATATTATGAATGATGTATTAGTACTATGCTAGTAATGTAGCATGTTGTACGTTCGTATGACTTGTAAGCTGCTCTGAGTCCCCTTCGGGGTGAGAAGGGTGGCATATAAATGTCGTAAATAAATAAATAATAAATAAAAGGTAATAACGTACTTACTTGAAGGGCACTTTCTAAGCACCTTTGCCATTCATAGGCATACCTCTCGCTTTCCTAGAGGGAAAGGACAACAGAGGAGAATTTGCAGTGTAGCAAGGGGGGGAAGCCATCTTGTCTCTTTCCTTCCTTCCCCTTCCCCTCTTTCATTCCTTCCCTTTTTCCCTCCCTCCTTTCTTCTCTCCTTTATTCCTGTCTGTTCTCCTTCCTCCCTTCTTTACCTCTTTCCTGCCTTTCCTTTTTCTTTCCTTTCTACTTCCCTTGCTAAAAGGAAAGAAGGAAAAAAGGAACGCTAGAAGGAAGGAGGGGGGAGTGCGGCGAGGGAGAGGTGCCGGGCCCGGAGTGGGGAAGGGGCTGGAGTAGGGGGTGGGGCCGGAGCAGGGTCTCTTATTGCCCCTCCACTACATCCCCCTCCCTTGCCAAAGGGAAAGAAGGAAGGAAGGAATGCTAGAGGGCAGGAGGGGGGAGTGCAGCAAGGGAGAGGGGGCGGGGCCAGAGCAGGGAAGGGGCTGGACTAGGGGGTGAGGCCGGAGTGGGGGGCGGGCTTATTGCTCCTCCACCACATCTCCCTCCCTTGCCAAAGGGAAAGAAGGAAGGAAGGAACACTAGAGGGAAGGGGGGGGAGTGCGGCGAGGGAGAGGTGCCGGGCCCGGAGTGGGGAAGGGGCTGGAGTAGGGGGTGGGGCCGGGGCGGTGTGATGAGGTGGTTATTTGTGTTATATTAAGTGGTCATGTTATGGACAGACCACAAAGGGTAAACTGTGATAATGGAGGCAGTTCCCTCCTGGGGGAATGTGTTGCCATGGTGATGGTGGGCGGAGCCAACCAGAAGGCTAGCTCGGAATTCTTAGAGAGAGTCAGTGGGTGCCTGGCTGTCAAGCCAGAAGGTTCGGTTAGATTCTGCTCTGAGGAGAGGAGTAGGAATCACGTTATTGAAACTGCAGAGAGAGCAGTTAGAGTTTTTCCTGTCAGCGAAGCGAGAGTGTAGCTCGGCTGGGGGAATCTGTTTCGAGAGCTGTAGGGAGACAGTTCTGGAGGGCTGAGCTTGCGAGCCAGTCTGTTTGTATAAAGCCTGAGGGCTAGATAGAGGCAAGGTGCCTTTAGAAGGCAAAAGTGCCTGTATGTTTGAGATTGCTAGACGCTGGTCTAAGTAATAGCAATAGTTAAACATTGCAACTGTGTATTAGTTACAAATAGAAACTTTGTAACCTTTTTAAGTCGTGCCTCTTCGGAAGAGTTATATAAAGTATCAAACCAAGCTTTGTGCCCAGTTGTGTGAAATAAACTATTTAAGTTTTGATTCAAAACTCTCTCCCCGTGACTTCATTTGGATTACCAGTCTCCTCACCACTCTTTACAAGTCAATGGTCAAGCCTAAATAAATTAATGGTGGCAGCAAAATACAAGTAAACGTCGAATCTCCACAGGCGGGGTCTCTTATTGCCCCTCCACTACATCCCCCTCCCTTGCCAAAGGGAAAGAAGGAAGGAAGGAATGCTAGAGGGCAGGAGGGGGGAGTGCAGCAAGGGAGAGGGGGCGGGGCCAGAGCAGGGAAGGGGCTGGACTAGGGGGTGAGGCCGGAGTGGGGGGCGGGGCTTCTTATTGCTCCTCCACCACATCTCCCTCCCTTGCCAAAGGGAAAGAAAGAAGGAAGGAAGGAACACTAGAGGGAAGGGGGGGGAGTGCGGCGAGGGAGAGGTGCCGGGCCCGGAGTGGGGAAGGGGCTGGAGTAGGGGGTGGGGCCGGGGCGGGGTCTCTTATTGCCCCTCCACTACATCCCCCTCCCTTGCCAAAGGGAAAGAAGGAAGGAAGGAACGCTAGAAGGAAGGAGGGGGGAGTGCGGCGAGGGAGAGGTGCCGGGCCCGGAGTGGGGAAGGGGCTGGAGTAGGGGGTGGGGCGGGGGGGGGGTCTCTTATTGCCCCTCCACTACATCCCCCTCCCTTGCCAAAGGGAAAGGAAGGAACACTAGAAGGAAGGTGGGGAGGGGGCTGGAGTAGGGGGCGGGGCGGGGGGAGGGGTGAAGGGGCGGGGGAGGGGAAGAGGGCTGGAGGGGAAGGGGCTGGAGTAGGGGGGGGCCGGGCGGGGTCTCTTATTGCCCCTCCACTACATCCCCCTCCCTTGCCAACGGGAAAGGAAGGAAGGAGCGCTAGAAGGAAGGAGGGGGGAGTGCGGCGAGGGAGAGGTGCCGGGCCCGGAGTGGGGAAGGGGCTGGAGTAGGGGGTGGGGCCGGAGCAGGGTCTCTTATTGCCCCTCCACTACATCCCCCTCCCTTGCCAAAGGGAAAGAAGGAAGGAAGGAAGGAATGCTAGAGGGAAGGAGGGGGGAGTGCAGCAAGGGAGAGGGGGCGGAGCTAGACCGAGACAGGGGAAGGGGCGGAGCAGTGGGTGAGGCCAGAGCGAGGGGCAGGGCCTCTTATTGTCCCTCCTCCACATCCCCCTCCCTTGCCAAAAGGAAAGAAGGAAGGAAGGAACGCTAGAGGGAAGGAGGGGGAGTGCAGTGATGAAGAGGGGGTGGAGCCACAGCGAGGGAGGGGCAGGGGCGGAGTATGGGGGTGGGGCCAGAGCAAGGGGCAGGGCCTCTTCTTGCCCCTCCTCCCCATCCCCCTCCCTTGCCAAAGGGAAAGAAGGAAGGAAGGAAGGAATGCTAGAGAGAAGGGGAGGAGTGCGGTGAGGCAGAGGGGGCGGGGCCAGAGCGGGAGAACGGAGGATCTATATTTTGTTAATTTAATGAATTTTGAGGGGTTCTTTGGGGGGATCTTTATTGTTGGTCACACCTTGAATTGTGAGACGTTTTGCTGCCAAATTTGGTGGGTATTGGCCCCGAAGGTTTTTTTTGTTTTTAAGGTACTCACGACGACAACAGCATTTATATATATATAGATTAGGATGACCTCTAAATGAGCCCCCGGTGGCACAGTGGATTAACCCCTTGTGCTGGCAGGACTGAGAAACTTCTCCCATTCCCCAAGGATTTTCAAAGATTATTGCCAGTGGTTCTGAAACGACTTCTGCGAATGACCCTCTCTATTGAGCAATTGATTCATTCAGGGTGTCCTTACCTCTACTTCTCCTGTAAGGTCCTTGTATTTGTCTCTGATCACAGGGAGAGTGGGTTTCTCGCTGAGGGTATTGGACCGGTCTCGGAACGGCTGCTCCAGGGTCGGCAAAGGCGAGGAACGGCTGATCTCTCTGTCTCCCAAACTCAAGCTTCTTTTGTGAGATCCTGCAAAAAAATACACTCAGTGTTATTTAAATTCCTATTTACAATCTTCTTCAGCATGATGCTCCAAAGGGCTACGGCAGATCTCGAAAAAGAAGACGGCATATATATACGCTATCGTACTGATGGCAGCTTGTTCAACATAAGCCGTCTGAGGGCTCGCACTAAGTCTCTAAACTACGTAGTCCGTGAGCTGCTTTTTGCTGAAGATGCTGCCCTTGTTGCCCATTCAGAAGCAGCTCTGCAGCGCCTAACGCCCTGCTTTGCAGCAGCTGCAGAGCTGTTTGGGCTGGAAGTCAGCCTGAAGGAAATGGAAGTCCTCTACCAGCCCGCACCACAGGAAGAACACCATCATCCCCACGTCAGCATAGGCACATCTGTGCTTGAGTCTGTTCAGCAGTTCACCTCCCTGGGAAGCATCATCTCTTCAGATGCCAAGATTGATAAAGAGATAGATCACAGATTAGCAAAGGCATAGAGTGCATTCGGAAGGCTTCACAAAAGAGTCTGGAGCAACAAGCACCTGAGGCAAAGCACCAAAATTAGTGTGTACAGAGCTATCGTACTGTCTATTCTCCTCTATGGGTCTGAAACATGGGTCACCTATTGCCAACACCTACGACTCCTTGAATGCTTTCATCAGCGCTGTCTTCAGAAATGCTAAATATACACTGGACCGACTATGTGACTAATGTTGCTGTCCTTGAGCAAGCAGGGGTCACCAGCGTTGAGGCCATGCTATTGAGAACACAGCTGCGCTGGGCAGGGCACATCTCTAGGATGGAGGACCACCGCCTCCCAAAGATGCTACTCTATGGTGAACTCGCCACGGGTCAGCGCAAGAGAGGCGACCCAAAAAGAGATAGAAGGACTCCCTGAAACAACATCTCAGGCTCGGCCAGATTGATCACCAACAATGGTCCATCCTGGCCTCACATCGGGAGGCACGGAGACGCACTATCCACAATGCTGCAGCCTCTTTCGAGAAGACACGCCGAATGGGTCTCGAAGAGAAACGACAACGCAGAAAGAACCGCAACTTGGAAACAACATCACCCAAGGAGACTTTCCGCTGTGCTTTCTGCAACTGAACTTGCCTATCTCAGATTGGCCTTTTTAGTCATCAACGCGC